>CABFWB010003508.1:0-12464 GCA_902151455.1 Timema bartmani | reverse complement strand
CCAAGTATGTTAAACAATATTTCTAAACTCATTCCTATTTTACAAGAATTTGGAATTAATAAAATGTAAAATTAAATTTCGTATTCGTGAGCCAGAGTGGATTGCTGTTGCAGTTCAAGTTTCATAGAAAGGCTATAAAAGTTACAACAGTCTAATTTTCATCTGAAAACTAGAAAAGTTACTATAGTCCAGTTATCATTGGAAAACCTTATCTGACAGCTTGAAAAGTTTCTAAATCTACTTTACACGTGGTCATACGTCAAGTCATGCAATCTGCAGCTGTCACTTTTGATATATATTATCAACAGCTATAAGACTATGATTATTAAAATATTAAAATGTTGCCAATCTTGTGGGCAAAGAATATGTTTGTAATTTCTAAAAGACCCTTCTTATCAAAATTAGATTATATTTAATAATTGTATGCTTAAGATTTTATTCGAGCCCCGACCTACTCATCATCGGATTGAAGCCTTTTCCCGCGTGAGAGTGTTAAAGACGTACAGAGTTCACCTTTCATTTGTGAAAAGATAGTACAAGGGTAAGGAGTAAAAAAGCGTCATCCATTATTTATTTACATGATAAATAAAACCAAAAACCAGATTAATTGCGGCCCATAACAACCATTTATCACGGTTGTAATCTTCCCTACACTATCAGTGCAGGATGTTTATCTGTATCTCCCGACAGCAAGTAGCCAGCAATTAAAACGGTGCCGTGTTTGTCCTCCAGAAGTCCTCAGAATGGACTACAAGACCAGGATCACAGGTTGCACCAGCTGCTGATTAAAAAGGGCGTTTAGAGCACGTCCCAAACAATGGCTAAGGTTTGAGTCACACGTCCGCCGAAAATTGAGAGCAGAACCAATCAGAGTGGCGCAGAAATTCGAGAAAAATATGCTTAGTGTGGCACCAAGCGGACAACGCCGATGATACTAACTCATGTGAATGGTTTAGAGCTTTATCCCGTGACCACGTTTCTTACCTGCTCTTGTTTTCTGCAAACCTGAGTGTCCACAGTAGCTCGTAACTGTGATAAATAGACACACCGACATTTCACGAGACGTGGTTTTAACAACATTTTGCCTAGCACACTAAAATTACTGTCAAAACATATTTAACTGTTGCGTTTTAAATAAAGGCCTATATTAAATACGCGGAGTAAAATTCAATCGAATATTTTTGTGAAATTGAACATTCTTACTAAATGCGAATAATGGTCTATTTTGTTGATTTAAACGTGATTTATCGATATTAGAACCATTCATATTTGTTGCAGGCGCAATGATTTTTTGTCGTTGTTGGCTGAAATTGCCAGATAAAGACAATATCAGCTGCACTATTACATATTTATTCGTAACATTCCAAAGATCAATATAAGTTCAGAGTTCACGACCAAAGACAAGTAAAACAAGTGCTGGCTTTTATATTAACTATAGTGTAAACAAAAGCAAATATTTAAAGATAAAGAAGAACTTTAACCTTCTTTTCCTTTTCCCAGCACTATACCATTTCAATTTGAGTTACTTTATTAATCACTTAGGTGGACGCATGTTCTAAGGCATCACTCTCACAATAGACTACTAGACTACCGATTATGGGGAGCTCAGGGTTGGAATCCCAGTCGGGTGTTTTGAGGATGGTTTTTCCAATAATTGTTTTCCACTTTCAGTTCACTTAAAAGCGGGTATACTTAAATTCAACCTTACTCATCCTTAACCCATGAGCGTAATTAGTACACAGGCGTGTAGACTATAGCCCGAACGGGTAGTAAGACGCGGTGCTAAAAAATAAAAAAGCATTAACATAATATGAATTTAATGTAGTTAACAAAATAGTAGGTAGTAAAATTAATTTTAAATTGCTTACTGTGTGCTTTTTTCCCCCTCGAGTGCCTATTCTGGTGCCTAAATCCCATATTTTTAATGCTCATTTTAAACATTTTTCGTGCCTAAGAATCCGCTCCATACTAATAACAAACTGATCCTGCCATGCAGACAGCCGGTGATAAAAAAAAAAGTGAACCAGAATGGTACGTTGCTAAAATTATGACACAGACTGATAATCTGACAAGAGCTTGTGAAAGTTATTATATTGGTACGTACTAAAACAATAAATAATAAGTTATTATTAAACGAATAATCTGATGAATTTAAACGTCACTGAAGAGTTATGTTCACATCATAATCATTCTTAACTATCACCAAATATAATGTTCTTGTAAAATTCTTATATGGTGTATAAAGTTATAAATCATCACGCATTGTAAATCAAGTAATTCTTTCTATCTTCATAAATTTGTTCAGATGTAAAGAGCCCGTCTAATATTTTAACTGACGCTGTGATTTTGATGTTAAATAAACATGTAACCGACAACGATTGCTAAAGACCATGTCTAATCTCCTAATCACTCGTACTAGGGTAGACACTTTTTTTTCTTAAAACAAAAATTCCTTGTTGTTTCCAAGTTTTTCTAAACGAAATTGTCATTTTATAGAAAGCTTAGATTGAAGTTTGGAGAGATTAAATCTCATTAATCATAAAATTGATTTGTGTGAGTGATATTTAAAACGGGCTGGGGAAATATATGCACTCATTATGCAACCTAATGTTTAAAGAATAAGCGCCAGGACTAGGGGTAGAGAATATGCAGTACTGACCTATCTTTCTGTTTTCTTATAGCTGGAGGTTGGGGAGGGGATAAGGTTTAGAAATAAATGGTTCGACACAATCTCACAAACTTTCTCATATTGTGTGTTTTAACTTGGAAGAAAATTATAAAATAGGTCTTCGGTAAACTACACTTTTTTTCATAAAAAACTATTCTTTTGTTTGTTTTAATCACTGCGACTTACTACTTGTTCATAATGTACGTAATCATAAACTCTACGATAAAGTCTAGTTATAAAGATCTCAAATCAAATTGTTCAAATGTTTTTTATAAATTTCAATTTTTCAAAAACAAGTTATTTCTAAGCTGGCCTAAAATTATTTTTTATTCGTAAAAAAAAATTATTTCTTATTACATACACACATACATAAATACCTAATCACGTTGTTCCCTTACGGTTTAGGGAAGAAACTGCATATCGTTCAAAAACAAGAACTTACTTAATCCATCCTCACTAAATTTCTACACACTTCCCTAGCCTTGCATACTCTCTTCGCATCAACAACATTCATACACCAAATGATACAAGCTCTTTTATTCTTAAGACTCTTTGTGTTTTATCTTTTTCACACATTCGACTACATCTAACTACATCTTACATGGCCTACCCCTTACTTTTGATCCACACACTCTACCTTCATATATTTGCTTCATCATTCAACCCACACTCCTCTTCTCGACATGCCCAAGCCAACGTAACACGCTTCTTTCACATTGATCTATTGGATTCCTTTTCAAACCACACTCCTTCGGCACCATTCATCACTGACTCTGTCCATACGAGTTTTTGCGCATATATTTCTTATGTGTCCCATTCCACACACATTAACCTTGCTCTTGTGTTTCTCCAGACAAACCCGGGCTTCACATCCATAAAACATTGTTGGAGTTAACAAACTTTTATATACTGCCATATTTGACTCTTTCGATACTACTTCATTCTTTTCAATAGTCCACATACATCCAACTAACTTTCCCCTACCATACTCTTTCATGAATTAACGGCCGGGGGCCAGGTGTTGTGTCTGTTCATGATTTAAGTAAGTTTATCTCAAATAAATGAAAAAAATATCTAAGCCTTTAACTAATTCTGTCGAGTGTATATAATTACGTTAGTATGAATATTTATGTCGAGTGTGCATAGTTAATCTAGTACATAGCTAATTATGTCGAGTGTACATAAATTGCTCTCACACACAACTAATTCTGTCGAATGTACACAACTGACACCTCATCGTTAGATGGCCCAGGACATGCAACCAGAACACGCCACTATTCACTCAACGAAGGCCCCGGAGAAACCAAATATGAAATATTCCAATTACGATGCCGCCCCGGCTCCCCATTACACTACGTCCCACACATGCGCACGACCCGACGCAGATAAATCTCGTCGGGGAAATCAAGGAGGATGTTCACAAGGGGGAGGAGGACTTTGATTTACACTCGGCCGTACCTCCCATCACGAAATAAAACTATTTCTTAACATCACCATTATTTGTACATTTTCTCAAGAAAACGATACTAACAATAAAAAAAACTCTTGGTAAAAAACATTATCTCAAGTAACCGGCATTTAAGTGCGAGCTAGCGTGTTTGACTCTGATCCATGAGGTTAGGGTTCGGTTCCAAGCTGGGTGTATAGTGATGCGGGGGACTCCCCGCAGAATGCTATTTCTCCTCCTCCCCCCTCTCTTAAGACTAATTATGGTATATTTCCTTAACATAGGCCTACATATTCCTCAGTATGCCCCTTTGAGTATGAGAAACAGGTCAGGCAGGATTCTTTAAAAAATTAGTTGCATTTTTTAAATTTAATTAGTTTGGCTTAAAAAAAGTGTACTTTGTTCATCCTGAAAGATTGAATTCTTACCTTGCCCGATTAAAGTATGGTCCTATCTTAAAATAACCTGCACTTATCTTTCATGGTACACGAAGTGTACTTGGATGAAGAAATAAAAGCATATTCTTATAAAGTGAATTTTCCAAGCTCAGCTGACACACAGGCACACTCCATTATCATTGATGGTCATTTTAACCCGTAAACTAGGTGAACATTTCTTTTTTTTAAAAAGGGGGAGGGGGGGTTGCACGTGCATTGGACCTTATTAAGCGTCAAACAAATTATCGATAAGAATACTTCCAGATAAATTGGTTTAGGTTAAGTGGTAAGAAATACTGCCCCAGACAGTAATAAATACGTCACCAGGTCTCCTTACCAGCCCACACTCAACAGGATTTACGCGGTCCTCTACCGGTCCGCATGACAACAAGGCCTCACATCCAAGATATAGGCCTTAAGTGCTTGTTTTAGTGCTACGCGTCTTAAGGTGGGGTGCTAGTGAGCGCCAGTTTAGTGCAATAATTTTGCAGTTTTTATAGCATAAACATTTTTTGGCAAAAATAGATAAAATATTTCTTCTATAGAAACATGGAGTTTAGCTTTCCGCACATGCTAATTTCAAGAGTTCTTGAATATCTCTCATGAGCATAGCGGCATTTGATGACAAACTTTTTAAATGAAGAGAAAAAGTTGTCACTAAATTCCAGAACACCCTTGACAGATATTAAAGAACTGTTGAGATTAGCATGTGCGAAAAACTAAACTCTATGTTTCTATAGAAGAAATATTTGATTTATTTTGGCCAAATAAATGTTTATGTCATAAAAACTTCGAAAATACTGCCCTAAACTCACGCTCACTAGCACCCCATCTTAAGTACTGCTCGTTAGGCTTGTCCGAAACTATCGATAAGTATTCTAAGCGAAAAGGATAAGGAAAGTGGATAATTAAAGGAAATACACCAGAATTCACCGGGAGAAAAGCTAAAAAAAAAAGCTACATATAGCTTGTAATTTAATTCAATTTCCCCTTATAACTTACATTTCCATTAAATGTCCCAGAATAATACATGAAGTTTAATTCATTTTCCCCATATTTTTATGTAGACTATAATTTGATGAGCTCATTTCCTGTAATTGAAATTACAAGAAAACGGCTGGACTAATTTTGAAAAACTGTTACTCATTCTAAATTTTATGAGTCAAAGATGTCTGCGAAGATAGTGTCATACAACTAAACACCGATTTCCCTAGCTTTTCTGCTGTGTACGCAGTAGCTCAATGTACAATCATTATTTGTTTGCAACACTTTGAAAGCCCTAGTCTGGGTATGATTGTAATAACTTATATGGTTAAATGAAATACAATGGAACCTCGGTTGTCGAACATGATTCATCTGAGGCTGCTCGGAAAAAGATTTGTTTGAAAACTTAAACCATTTTCCCATAAGAATTAATTTAAAATCGATTAATCAGTTCCCTAAACCCAGATGATTGCTTATTTAAACCTATATAACGGTACTTTATGGATAAAATCCTATACAAAAAAAAAGAAGATGCATAAAATCTTATACAAAAAGAATAAACGCGATAAAGAATTAATAGTTTAAAAAAATACGTAGAAAATCAAGAAAATGCACCGAAAATTCGAGCAGGAGTCTGCAATGAGCAGAGGCTGAGGCGTAGCTTATATGCATATGTAGAGTATAACTCAGACCAGGGGGCACGTGGTTGCCGGGTTGCCTGTCTGGCCACCGAGATTATGTACGGAAAATATGTCAGGGCACCGAGATTATGTACGGAAAATATGTCAGGGCACCGAGATTATGTACGGAAAATATGTCAGGGCACCGAGATTCTGTTCGGAAAATATGTCAGGGCACCGAGATTCTGTTCGGAAAATATGTCAGGGCACCGAGATTCTGTTCGGAAAGTATGTCCGGGCACCGAGATTTTGTTCGGAAAATATGTCCGGGCACCGAGATTTTGTTCGAGATGAGAGTCGTTCGACGGCCGAGGTTCCACTCTATTTATCTTTCTATCTATCTATCTATCTATCTATCTATCTATCTATCTATCTATCTATCTATCTATCTATCTCGTTTTTTTATAAAATTAAATATATTGTTCCACCCCATAAAACTGTATGATTGTTGAGATGGGTTACGAAGCTGGGAAAGGGGTCGTTTTAAATATATCATCATGGTGTGAAGAAGGAATATATATGTTTTGATTGAAATTTAAAATCAAAACCTCCAAATCTAGGTAAAAATTATAGCCTTTATAATAAAACATATAAAAAAATTGTAATGACAATGAATCTTAAAAATACCTATATATAATATAAAGTAAAATTTTGGTGTGTGTGTGTGGGGGGGTAGGGAGGTACAGGGGCGGTTAAAGCAATTTTTTGAGGGCGCCAAGAACATTTTAATTAACAGAAAATAATAAATTATTGTAAAATACTTTTACAAATTAGAAAAACAAATGTAAAAGTATAGTAGGGTGACAAATAGCACCAGACCTTTGAGTGGAAAACCAGGTGAGGTCTCATATTCCAGATCTTATCCCAATAAAAGGTTTAGATCACATTTTAGTGCGATAATAATCTGAAGCCATCCATTAGTAACTTACATTTTAATTCAATGTTAATAATATTAGGTCGTTTATTTCAGTTTTCCCAGATAACTTAAATTTCCATTCAAAGGCACGAAATAATGTAATTTAGTTCAATTCACCCAAATATCTTAAATTTCCATTCAATGTGACAACTTTTTTCTTAACGTCCTGGTCAAATTACGCAATGCCCATGACAAATATGTAAAAACTAATGATATTAATATGTTTAGAAAAATTAAACTAAGCGTTTTTACCAAGACAATAATTTATTTTGTTTGGCCAAAAGAGTTTGGTTTTTTCCATAAAAATGGAGAAAAAAAAAGGAAGTTAACTTGTGTTTCTTTGCAACTCACCTTAAAGCCTCGTGAAGTTTTAAATGATCATTTAATGCACATACGGCCGTCTAGTCTGTTACGTCTCTTCACCAGGAGTTTGTGGCTTTGACTCCCCCAGAGGGCACAGCACAAGGGCAGGGACTACAAGCAAGACCAGTCCTACCGCAACAGACGCGGCAATCATCATAAATTACCCGAGTGGAGGCTCGATTCTCCCTGTCGAGATGGAATCATCGTGCGAACAAGGTGCGCGTCCGTCGTCTGTCAGCGATCAGTCTCCTCCTTTTTATTCTTTAAACTGCTAGGGTTCATGACCAGACTACCGCCTTTTCATTAATAATGTAATTACCTCTCAAGATTGCCGAGTGTAATAGGTACAAAGGGGAGGGGGGTGATATTACAGTCCGAAAGTGCGAAACTCGTGACGAATATACATCAATGGAGTAATATGGAGCATGCCAGAATTTAGTTCTCTGGTGTGAGCTGTGTCGGAAATGTTTGGACTTCGGACATAAACTAATATATATATATATATAATGTCAAACCAGATTGTTATGCCCTACCTATACGTTGAAAATCGACGGTAAAATATAAAAAAATTTGATCCGGGTTTTGAGCGGGGTCGTGTCTGAGACGCCTCCACGAGCGCGCCGGTCTTTTTCCCAACGCCGGGAAAACAAAATTACGCCTTCCACAGTAGTTAAGTATACACACACACACACACACACAAAACTATCAAAATCAGTTTCATGACTTTTCTCGACCTTAAAATTTCTACACATTTAGATTGTGTCTGGATGGAAGAGACCTCCAGCTAAAGAAGGTATTTTGACAGTTTTTATGGCAAAGAAACTTTTTTTTTTACAAAATAATAAAACCTTGTTTAATTATAAACAATGAGTACACTTTTTTTTTCACGTGGTAATATTATTTCTTGGATAATGTCACGAGTACAGTGGCATTTGAACATAAACTTATTAAAAGAAAAAGACGGGGTTAAATTCCGCGATGACAATGACAAATATAAAAGAACTGTTGAGATTAATATGAGAGAGAAAAAATTAATGTTACTAATGAAACAATATTTGATTTATTTTAAGCTACTCAGTCGACAGCTTGTCTTTCTACGAATCTAACTGTTCCGTGTTCGAGTCCTGGCATGGCAGAAAAATGTATAATTCGTGAAATGTGGGTTTCCCCTGTCACAGTGATAAATTAACGACCGAAGACTGGATGTTGTGTCTGTTCTAGATCTAAGTTAGTTTATAAGTCACGTGCTGGTATAATCAGTCGGTTAAGAAATACCTCAAATAAATGGAAATAAAATTATATTTTTAGCAACAAAATTGGTTTGCTAAAAAAAACTTAAGAACCACGCCAAGCTATCGATATGTTATGATATAGCAATAAGGAAATTAGAATTTTAGATTAAAGGTACCCGCATTTGTGTGGAGGAAGATTAAAAAACCATTTTGACACAGAAACCTCGGTATACCAGGTCAGAATCCAAACCCCAAATCTGAACTGAAGAGCACGCGGACTAAATTTTAGGCGGGAAGCGGTAGCGGGAAGGTCGGAGTTTGAATCACGGCCGGGTGTATTCAGGGTGTTATTTTCCTACATAATTTCCCAATCTACCTCCAGGCTGCTAAGGGTGCATTTACTCTTAATCCCGACTTCCTCACCACTCCATATTAGCGCGATTATATGCGGCTAGCCCAAAAGGCAGTAAAACGCGGCGCAAAAGAAATCGGCACGGACAAACCAGACCATACGAAGTTGGTACATTGGTACGGGTGCCACCAATGCGAATCAATTCTAGTGATAATTCAAGTGCTAGGCTGACCCACTTTAATGAACGAACGGTCTAAGGCGTCATTCTCGTGTTAGACTGGCATGCTGATAACGGAGATATTAGGGTTTAGAATCCCGGTATGGCGTCATTAAGTGTTTTTTCCCCCTAAATTCTCCTTTCAATCCAATGCGAGTAGATTACTCTCAAATGCTCCATTCCTGGCACTTAAACTATTAGTGTAATTATCATATATAAGTATAACCTGAATATTTAGTAAGACGTGATATTAAGATGGGGTGTTAGTGAGCGTGAGTTTAAGGCAGTATTTTAGAAGTTTTTATAGCATAAACATTCTTTTGTCCAAAATAAATCAAATATTTCTTCTATAGAAACATAGAGTTTAGTTCTCCGCACATGCTAATCTCAACAGTTCTTTTAATATCTGTCAAGGATGTCCTGGAATTTAGTGACAACTTTTTCTCTGCATTTAAAAAGTTTGTCACCAAATGCCGCTATGTTAATGAGAGATATTAAAGAACTCTTGATATTAGCATGTGCAGAAAGCTAAACTCTATGTTTCGAGAAACAGAGTTGCCGTTATCTTGTTTTTCGTGTGATCCATCTTCCCTTAAATATAAGACAAGTTTCGCAACTCTGGCTCATCTATGTTGTCTTAAAGGTACGTATCTGCCTCGGACATCCTTGGTTCGGACCTTGTTCGGTTTAGTATACGACATTATCATCCTTGATTCTGGCGCGTTAGTTCAAAATCGGCACTATATTACTTTGTTCGGCCGCCCGGTAGCTACGATTCTACCAACGTTGTTATGCGGCTATATTATTGCTTATTAATCTATGAGGTTATAACACATACAAATTTATATTAGAGTTATTAACTTTAGTTGGTTTATTGAATGGTTAAAATTATTGTGAAACACTATTTCTCTATTTGATTTTATACTAAAACCGAGTAGGAGTGATTGTGTCACATCGTAATGTTTCCATTCTGGTTGATGACTTGTCCGCGAGAGTTCCTCCGATGAGTCGCGGGATCTCACCCGCGGCCCGTCCCATTGGTTCGATTTCCCTCCCTAAAGGAAAACGGCCAAGGTCACCGTCGCCGCCTTAAAAAAAACTGTACAGTGGGGTGAGGGGAGAATATATGAAAAAAAAAAATTTAACCGCTGCTAGTTTCTTAGGATAGTATCGTAAAAAAAAAATGGATTGTTACCCTGGTTTGAGAAAGTGAAAAGCGTGCAGCTGGGCATGTCCTTGAAAACTGTGATCCATAAATTCTAAAAAGATTAACATTAAATATGTTACGCTTCAGTTGCCGCCTCTTAACTAAGGGGATTATTAAGTATTTTAAGAAATTGGGAATAGCTAGTAGCTACAGTGCAATAGAGCACAGTGGTTGCTTGTTTAGCAAGGAAAGTAGTGAGAAACATTGCTATTTTATAACTAGCTAAATTTCTAAGATTATTATTTTTGTTTTTCACCGTTTCAACCATTTAAGCGAAAAACTGAAATATTGGCAACCTTTTTCCATAAAAGAGATTTTAGAACCACTTCAATAAAAAAAAAAGTACCCTGAACTCATGCTTAGGTTTATTTTAAAGGCAAGACTTTTTCACCTTAACTGACTGAAATAATAGGCCAGTTAATTAATTAATAGGTCTTCGAAAAAGGGTAGTTTTAAAACATATTTATCGCGTTTTGACTGACATATTTGAAGTTCTTATACGTAAAATTTATCTTAACTGACAAATGTTTATTTCTAACCACTATGACCACTACGTCAGATGAGGTTTACCCAATCTGTCGATGATAGCTTCCAACGCATAGCCGTATTGTGTGTGTGTGACAAACTTATTGGGGGTAAGGTAAACCTAATCAGGTCGTGGTGATCGACAAACACATTGGATGACTGTCTGATACGTCTATGAATGCCAATTCTTGGAGGTGAGGTTTATCTAATTTGACCGTGGTAATCTCAGAAACACGGCGGAGGACAAGATGAGGCGATGCACTGGCAGCTTTAACCGCAGTTTTCTGCTGTGTCAGCGACTACACGTACAAAAAAAAAAGCTGTAACGACCTCGCCGGGTTTACTGGTTACAAGAGTTTGGTTGATACATCAAATGAAAGGAAGGTCCCTTGCTCCATTTTCCTTAAGAACTTCTGACACAAGAGGATTTGGACAAGGTAGAGTAAAACGAATAGCATACGTAAATATTTAGTGAAGGAACTAGAAACATAGATAGGAACATAGACATTTTCAATTGTGTAAAGACCCACATCGATGGGCACACGAACTAGGGCGTCAGTCTCGTCTTATTTGGATTGCCACTGACGGGACGGTTATGCATAAAACATTGTGATCATAGGCGCCCATAAATGGTTGATAAGGGGGGGGGGCGGCTTTATCCCCCATTATCACTCTTTAATATTTACTTTTTTTTATCAATTTTTATGAAAAATAAAATTGTGTATCTGGGATTTCGCTGCAATTTGCTATTAACAACTGTGGATCATCAATATCAAAGTTAACAAAGATAAAAGTTATAAAGTGTAGATTTCCTCCCATTCCGTCATCAATAGCTTTCTTTTCTTTTTGTTCTCTTCAATAAACTTATGAAAACTATAATTTTTTTCCAATAGGTCCTCAGCTACAACTCAATTTTTAGTTTTTATTAATTTTTCAAAAACTTTATTTGTTGCGAAAATTGAGTCTTTAAACTCAAATAATTAGCGCAGAATTATGTTCAAATCTTCTAAAAATTCCTCGTACAAAATTAATTTTTTGGAATTTTCTTTCAATAAGGGAGGCGGGCGGGGGCGCTCAACACCTCCAATCCGCCCCGCATTTGGAAAATCCACATTGGCGACCTTGATTGTGATCCTATATTTACTTATTCATGAAGATAAGGTTCAATTATCTGGAATAAAACAAAACTTGGTCCATCATTATTAACATAAAAATAATTACAGACTCGGGTAAACAGGTCACAGAACGAACTTTGATCTTTTCCGGCTGTATGGTCACGTGTATTTCCTCTACAGTTTTGGTTTTCTATTCCTCTATGCATACGAATTCCCGTACAGTTGTTTGAAACCCACTATTTTAATCCTGTTTTTGTTTTTACTTTCTCTCTATCTTACAGGTAGAGAAAGTATGGTGATCGTCAAAAAAATCGAACTCGA
>CABFWB010003507.1:52527-77804 GCA_902151455.1 Timema bartmani | reverse complement strand
CTCATCCCTCCCTCCTTCCTTCAACAGAAAAATTAATTAAATTTATATTTGAGGGAGCCTCATGAAAACCTATCTACCCTTCCAACCCCCCAAACCCAGACAACTAGACCTGGATCCACACTTGAGATAGGCTTAGTTAAAAGTATTTGTCCTTCTAAAGATAGCATTGTATTCCACCAAACCACTCTGTAAACATTTCCTATTCGGCTACTAATCCCTTCTTTCCTTACTTATATTTGTACTCAAAGCGAGAAGTTAAGTGTGAGAGAGAGGTAATGATACTACTATCTCCCTCTTTAACCGGACCGTCCCGAGCAGGACAAACCGATAGTGCTACGCTCTATCGGAATATGCCTTTGCCTAGCAGCCTGTGCACACCGTTAATGATTCAGCTATGAAAGCACACACATAAAATGTAAGATTCAAAAGTTTACGAAGTAAGTATTGTAATGTGATTTGCCACCCTACCTACCTATATTTTTCTAATTTGTAAACACTTTGCAATTCATTATTTTAATTCGGTTTAGTTAAATGATGTACTTCAAAGTTCATCCGTAGCATAACGCGATGTGTTATCGTACGTGACAAAATAATTAAATTTATCACCATAAAATGGAAGAAAGATCGTTTAACACATTTAAAATAATATAATTAAGCACGCATTTTAATTCTGATGGATGGAAATAAACATTTTAACTCTCTTTAAAACAAATTTCATATTATTTTCCATATATATTCTATCTTTATATTAAATTGCATTTTATTTTATATATATATCACTAGTCCATGGCAAACAATTCTAACATTGTTTTGATGCATGAGTTTTCTTGTTGGAAGAGAGAAATTAACTACTTGAAGATGGGTGTGTGACGACACAGCCACGTCATTCGTTCTCGTACATTATCAATTTTAAAAGGTCCGAGAGGAAAAAAAAATAGAGTTGGCTTACAAACAATGATCATAATGTCAATCTGTTAGATATCAAATCCTGCATCCATCTAGTTATTGTTTCTAATTTTTTTCAATCTGTTTAGTTATTATTTCTTTCCCCCCAGATATTCCTTGATTATACTTAAATTAACACATTATTTATAGACAAATATTCCAAATTTTGAACTAACCTAAATGCCACCATATCTGCGAGGTTTTTGGGGCCTTAACAAAATATGCTAAGAGGCGGGAGATGTTATCAGAAGACGGGTATTACATCCTTGATCCCAAACAACGCAGAATTGTGTAAATTCATTGGAATAAAGTAAAGTGATAATTACAAGTTTTATTAGTGCTAATTTCACAAAAAAAAGTGATCTAATTGACAGTAAAAAATATTACAACGACTTGGGACAGTTTTTATAACTCTCAGACCACGGTTATGACTTATAAGTTAGTTTATCTGATACACTAACATTTTCAACGCCGACGATTTAATGATTCCACTAACATGAGTTGATATCAACATAAATTTATTTTAATTGTGATTCATCTTAGTATTTTACTATAGTTTCCACTATATTTCGACTAGACTTATAATTTTTCTCTTAAACTTAATATTTTGTTCCAACAATTTACTCAGGAAATTAAACTTTTGGCCAGCGTCATGACTTCGATAAAATACAATGAACTTATTTCGTATGTATGGTTTTAGTGTTCACTGACTAACCTCATTGAGAAAATTGAGTATATATATTTTTTAAAGGATTTGAAATTGTTTTATTAAATATTTGTTTGTTAAATAAATCCACTCCTACCTGACTCTAAACATATTTATATCATTTTCTTTTGTTATGGCTTATAGCCAAACAAAACAAAAATAATGCTTTCACTTTGAATAACACTAACATTGATCGTATTATATAGAATATAAATTTAACTTTGTATTTTAATAGACGTCTACTAGCCAGGGCTATTTGAAGCTTAAATTTGACCCAAATTACATATATTATCTAAACCACCTTCGTTGTGTTGTACATTTATTTCCTAGGTCATTATTAATTATCAATTTATTGTATTTTGTGTTGCTATAATTCAAAGAGTAACCACCTATTTAGCTATGTTTCACCTGTAAACAGTTTCCTGGGATGCTTAATTTGGAGACTAGTATTGTTATACACAAGGTAAGTACATTGTTGATGAGGTCCAAAAGGTATTATTTTTTTCACAACATTACCAAGAGTTCCTAAGAGAGTCTCGGGTTCAATTTTATTTTTAGTAGTTCACCCCGAGATAACTATTTTGTTGTTAAATGTAAATGTTGGTTTTAGAACACAAAGTATTGCACTCATGTTAAAACTGAACTAGCCAATTTTACTTTAATCGTCTATTTTTTATATTACTTTTTAAATGACATAATTGGATTTAAAGTTAAATCATTGATAGATTGCCTTTTAATATTAAACACTTTAGAAAAGAATACGACATTTTACTTTATTATTAATAATTTTTTTACTATATCTTTCAAGATAAAAAAATAGGGTACATTGTTTAGATGAACTTAGTTTAATTTGATTGAATACTTTGAAAATACTCTTAATAATTATCTTGAATGGATTCATTCGCAATAATTTGTACACTTTAAAAATCCTATTCAAAGTTGGCCATGTAATAATCAGCTAGATATAATTAATTCGTACAAACATCTTTTGCAGCTCTTATGAAAATAACATCATGCGAAGTATTGCCAAGCGTCAAGGAGTTCTTCCCTTCTATCAAGAATGAGCTCACCAAGGTAACCTGGGCCCACGAATTCTATGGTACCAATGACTTCAGCGATGCACGTGTGGGTAAATAATATTATAATATTAAATAAAACATAACAAGCATGCTGTCGGAAGGAAATTATAATTTTACTGCAACACAATAAATAGCCTTTTCCGAGGCTGTTCCTTGGATTTCTCGAGAATTTTATTTTCATCCACCGGCTATCTAGGCCTCTCGTGGATATACCCTCTTATTTTATTCGGGTTTGGGACCGGCATGGAAATATAGATTCCTGTGGCAGAGTTAGAGGTGGAGAGATGGCGTGGAGGAGATCCTCAAGAAAGAAGGGATGCCAAACATTCAGCAGCTGAGAGAAGTGGGAGCAATGACTGACATACTGAACTGGAGGAGGATGCTAGTCCGGCTGACAGGTGCAAACCTAACTGGGAGATGAAGAAGAAGACTACTACACATTTTTATGTCCATACAAACTGTTAATAACTGACACTAGTTGCTCTATGGTCAAGTAAAATAAGGGTTTATAGTGAATGTCTGCAAATTTTCAAAAATAAGCAAAAATAAAAAAATCAGATCACCAGGTTGGGACAGAATCAAGCCCTCTGAGTCAAGTGCTAAATACTTTTATGAGAAAAGGAGAATTGTTTTAAATCTTTATTGAGTAAGGTGAGAACTCGGCATCGTTGCAAAATATATAAAAATTATTGCCACAGATATTTTTCTCTTATAATCCGTTTTGCATTTCCTCTTAAGAAACCAACGGTAATATTCCAGCATGAGGGTTTTCCATTGACCTTTATAATAATTTTCCATTATGGATATGTCTTGATAAAAGCGTTCCCATTTCTCATCATGCACAGCTCCCAAATTGTCAGGAGAGAAAAATATGTGAATGTAGAAAATGAATTCACTTGTTTATAGCATTATAGTAAAGTTGACACCAGGGATGAATAAGTTGTCTTCTTTCTTGTTTACAGTAAATCTAAGCAATCCGCTTTAAAAATAGGCCAAGTTTCAGTCTAGTATATCAGTAGCTTTGTGTCAGGTATATTATATTTCAGAAGTATTATGAACCTAATGAAAATTTCTTCTTTAAGGTTAGCTTATGTAATGTTGAGAAAAACCTATGCAAGACGATGAAACCGATTCTTATTTTGACCATGTTCTCAAGGTAATTCTTCAATCATCTATGCTTTAAATGTAATGGAGAAGAAATAGCATTTTATGGTTTCTCTAGTTGAACATTATTTATATTAATTCTTCCAATATTATCTTCTCTTTTCCCAATGTTCTACAATCTATTACTTTTCTGTTACCTGACTGTCCCACAAATATATATATTTTTTAATACTTCATAAAACCTGTTTAAAGACCTTTAAGTATTCCAATAACCTGACTATCACCACATATATTCCAAGAGTAGTATTGATACTTTAATACACTCAGAAACATTGAAATAATTCCATGATTATTTTTTTAAGCCAGAACCATGAAATAGAGGAAGTGATGGATATTTATTTCCACTATGTAGCAGAACTACTTTCAAACTTAATTTATTTTACTTTACATCCATGACTGTTTCCAGCGTATGGTCTTAGTCAATTTACTATTCAAGCCATATATTTTCCACTACTGGCTTGTCTGGCTGACGTAGCTTCATATGCCTTATAATCTAACTTAAAACTAACACAGGCACATTCAGTTCCCGGCTATTAATTCATCACTCTGAAAGGGTAAACCCACATTTAATGGATGATATTGTTTTCGACTATGATGGGAATCGAACCCGAGACTCTTAGCTCAGTAGACAAACACGTTACCGACTAAGTTAGGATGTAGGATTAAACTTAATTTCGATGAATCAATAAATATGGACCATTCATAAGGATTGTTTCAATGCCAGATTTTCTATAAAACTAATAATATCCTCCCCATATTGTCCTATTAATAAAATACTAGGAATGCAATACACTGCTTTGACGAGACGACTTTATTTTTAGCAAGTTCCTTCTTCGAGTAATTTTCATTGTTGTAACTGGGAACCAAGGTTTTCATCTTGCTCTCTGCTTAAATTTAGGCCACACACTTAGCCATTCAAATGTTATTATTTAATTAAATGTGGCACGTCATCAGTTTCCGGTTGCTAATACAAATCTTTAAAAGTGGCTGGTTCTGTAGACTTTGCAACACATTTATCTGCACAGTCTTCATAACTGGTTCTTTCATCTTATACTTTTGTAGGAGTTATTACCGGCAGCTCACCCCTACGTGTAAGAACGTGTCACAGATAATATGTGCTGACATTTGAAACTGTATACTTTTGTAAGCTCCTAATGTTCTTTTCATCCATAAATAATAATCATCAACGTGGTTGCCACACTATAGGTAGAGCAAAAGTCTTACTTTTCTTGAGTTTCTCAGTTAGCATCATCTTAAAATTTATTGTGCAGGTAGTATATCTCATATAAGGAAAACAGTTTTGGTCCTTGTCACAATATTAAGAATAAAATACAAAGAATATTAACATTTAGCTATACTAAGGATTTACTTCCTCGGAGCTTTCATTGTAAACCTATCGACACCTAACATAAATTGACAGGGTGATTAAGACATTTCCTTTGCTTTGGAATTATAACAATACAATGGTTGGCAGAACTCAATGCTGTCAGCACACAAGAAAATTATAAGTACGAGCCCTCTGAACGTTAATCTCAATTTTCTTAACCGGAGCTGCTATTTATTTATACAAGTAAGACCATATTGGTCCTCATGAGTTAGAGACCATTCCAGACTCACTGCTTCACAACATATAATATAAAAATACTCTCAATATAAAAACAGAGTACTAGCTCATGTTAGAGCTGTCCCTCCTTAACTGAAATAGATATTGTGTGAGCATGAATGCAACTAAAACAACAATACTCACTAAGAAATTATTTCCGATTGTGAGGAGGTCCGAAAAATATTTGGTTTATCTATTTTAACAGTATTGACGGAGTGATGAGGAAAATATATGATGAAAGAGTGAGTGGAGCGATAGGAAGGGTTAGTTTATGTGAGACGTTGTTGTAGACTAATGTGTGAAAAAGAGATACGTCAAGAATTTTTAGAGTAAAAGAGCATGCATTACTCGGTGTCTGGATGTTGTTGAAGCGAAGGGAATATTCTAGGATAGGGAAGTGAGGAGAAAGCTAGTGAGGATCGATTAAGTACATAGTAATTTTTTAAATACACGCACAGTTTCTTGCCTACCCCTTAAAGTAATGGCGTGTTGATTATGTATATAATATGTACTATACCTCTTAAGCTTTCATGCAAATTCCATACTGAAGGTCATATGACTGATCAGGTCCATATCCCTTTATTACATCGTAATAAGATACATGTAATATTGATAAACACAGAAATAAATTTGTATATATAATTATAGACAAAGTTGGAAGAGTGATGCGAATTTTTGTATTGTCATTCCTAAGCTCTACGCACAAAAATAGACCAAAAACAGCAAAAATATTACTCTAAATAAAAATCATGTTGGCTCTATTGTAATTTGACGCTAATAAAATATTGTATACACAGAGAATAAATTTAGTTCAGGCCTAAAATATTGGGAAAACCCAGAGGCACAAGTTACAATCAGAAATAAGATAGAAACTTGAACTTATTACTTTTAATCAAGCAACGTTAATCTTTTCCTTGAAAAAAATTAGTATAGTAATGTTTTTTTTAGTATTGTTAAAATACTAAAATAGACATTTGAATATATATATATTGGGACCTCCATATCGCACATCCATATATCGAGATTCTCATTGAATCAATATTTTGGTGAATCCCCGTGACATTACATATAAAACTGTTTCTATACATCGAACAAATTCTATTTATCGAATTTTTTCAAAACAAATATGGATTTATCCCCCATTATGATGATGGTTTAAGTAAATTAAGTGAGAACAAATAGTTTGTAGATGTAGCAGGATAACGAAGTAAAGGTTTGTTCAAGCTCATTTTGGCACCAACGGGTCATCTAGTGGGGTAGTATTATCTCCACACTCCTCTCATCCCCGTTCACAAGTAGCCATTAAAAAGTTTTTCACGCGTAGATCCATTTGAATACTATAATTTTTAAGGTATGTTGAACACAAATATTTTCTTGTTTGTTTATAACAATCTTTATAAACATAACTTGTGTCAAATGTACTTCATATTCACTTATAATGATTACATTGATTAATAGATATTTCAAAACACAACAGACTACACAATATTATGTAAAAAAAAAATCGTAGCTCTATACGTCGAAGTTTATATATAACATTTTTTTATAAAACTATCAACTTTGATATATGGAGGTCCGACTGTGTATATATGTATATATAATATAATAACTAAGCTTATAATCCTAACAGGTAGTAGGCAACGCTTTAGACACAGAAATTTACGTATATCAATCAATGTGACTACTACCTCACCTACTACCCTTTAGGGCTCTAAGCTTAAGTACTAAAGAAGGAGAAGTTTGAATTATTATATATTTTTAAAAATAGCAGCTTGACACAGGAATTAACACCTTTGTCAAAGTGTAATTTTTCAAAATTTGCGAATATCCTCTTTAAATTGTTAATTGATTGTGGGAGAACGAATGCCTGTTTACTTGAATGTGTCATAATAAATTGTTTCAGAAAAAAGGATGATGATGAGTGGTGACGTCATACTTAGAAGAAATACTACAACCCCCTGGATGAAAAATATAATGCCTCTATATGTATTCTTGGATAAAGTTGTAAAAGCAAAATCTCTCGGTGTTAAACTAAGCTTTGGATATATATCAGCGTTTAGAGAAGCAATCAAGGTCCTACAATCTATGAAAAATAAGGTATGTTTTACCTGCTGGGCAATATGTTTTTCAATTACTATGTAAACAAACAAGTTTATCGAAAAGTCACACAACAGTAGTAGCCTACTAGATATACAGAGCTTACTTTAAGTAATTTTCAGCTATGATAGACAGTGTGTGGATTCTAGCTGCCGTTTTAAACCTGAAAGATATCAAAGAAGATATTTCTAAAAAGCTGCCTTGACTGCTCTTCATAGAGAGGCTCAGTGCCACTCAGATACTACAAAAGTATCCAAACAAAAATAGAACATCTATTCATCATCATCAACTGTTTCTAGCCTGTGGCCTGGAAAGTTTAGTAAAATCACTTCATTTCACTGTAGAATTCAACCACTCCTCCTCCTTTAATAATTCCATTCTTCTTCTCTTTCTAGAACACTTTCTGTTCCACTCCCAGTTCTTTCTTAGCGTCCCTTGTATTATTTTCCCTACATAATTCATTTTCAAAATTTTCTTTGTCAGTCTTACTATTTCCATTCTCATTACATGCCAGACTTCACAGTCTTGCTTCCTCTTCTATCTCATGTACTCCCTGTACCCCCCCCTCTCCACACTCTTTCTCGAATAACTTCAATATTAATCTTGTTTGCCTTCGTGACAGATATAATGTTTCTCACAAATTTCATTCCCATGGCTTCCACATTTCTATTCTAATGTTCATGTTTTTGCTGCATGTGTGTCAATGGGTGCAAAGTATGCCTTGTACAACACTTCCTTTCACTTCAAAGGCAATTCTCTTCTTCATAGCAGGTCTCTCACACAACAACTTTCCCTGCTGTCCTCTTCTCATTACATCCTCTGTACCTCCAAATTTGCCTCAATCAAACATCCAAAGTGTTTTAAGTTCTGAACTTAGCCAACCTTACTCAACTTTATAGCTTTACATGACCTTATATTTTGCCTTGTCATCACTATCACTTCACATTTTGCCTTGCCATGTTTCATTCTATGTTATTTCATTTACTCATTGCATGCTTGTAGTTGTTACTGTACTTCCTTATCCACACATTCCATCAAGTCATCAGCAAACATAATCACTTACAATCGTTCCTGCCACTTTGTTCATGACAATTTCCAAAACCATTACTAATATTCAAAATTATATTTATATTCACGCTATCATATGCTTTCTCCACATCTATTAATACCATTACAAAGTCTTACCCATATTCATACTGTTTCCATCAGCTGTCGCAAAAAAAGATTAAGTGTAGTGTACACCTCTGTTCTCTAAATCCGTACAGACCTCTTTAAATGTGGGATCTCTTTTATCTTCTTTTGTTATTTCTTCCTGCTCCTCTCTTTCACTCTCATGACATTCCTTTTCTAGGTTGAGCAGCTTATCAAAATATCTCCCCCATAGTTCCTATTTTTCTTCTCCTGTATTCAATGTTCTTCCTTCTTAATTCATAATTTTAACTTCATGTCTTTTCCCCCTTCTCTCGCTTTAATTCTAGCTACGTTCCAGAATATGGGTCCATTTTTGCATCCAACCCTTCCTTTATTCCTGTAAAACTCGTTTCGCTGTTTCTATTTGTCCATTTATTCTTCCTTTGTTTCCGCATTCCTCTTTTTAAAACTTCTTCTAAATGTTTTATTCTTAGCCTCCACTGTTTCCTTCGCACTATATTTCCACAAGGGTGTCTCCTTCTCCTTCCTATTGTTACTTGTCCCCCACATACCTCCGCTGTAGCTCTCAACAAACTTTTCTTAAACCTTATCCATTTAACTAATACAGTTTGGATTTTAGTAAAGCCTATACACACAGGGGCTCTTACCGCTTTGGACAAAGTTATAGTGCACCTAAACAACTCGTAATTCATGAAAATGTAGTAAGGCACAGTGCTAAAAACAGCAACATCGGAAACCTTCCATTCCACCTTATCTTTCACCAAAGGATGTTAAATATTATATTCTACTAGGATTTTATTCAATAAAATATTTAATGGATTCTTCTCACATTTTTACTCTTTATCTGGGTAGTCTTTCTTCATTAAATTTATTCTTCTTAAATTAGTTTTACTTTTCCTTTATTTTTATCAATTTCCATGATTATAAAATTATTTAACCACTGGGCCACCTCATAAAGACAAAGTGTGTGTATATATATATATATATATATATAAGGTTCTGGAACATTTTAATGTGTATAATGATCTGCACATTGTTAATAAATAGTGTCGGTTATTGAAATATCAAAATGTCAGTGAATCTTAAACAAGGTTTTAACTTTGTTGAATATTGAAAGCTCTAAAGAATATTAACATAAATGTATTTATAATTTTTAAAGGAAAACTATTTTCACTATTTAGGGTATATTTTGTTAGAAATAAGGTTCTCATAAATATGGAAAGTTAACACAAACAATATTGCTTTTACAATTTAAAAAGATTCATATTTCACACTTTAAATTTCTGCCAGTATAAATCGTTCCCTTTACATGTTAACATTTATATGTCTCATTAATCTTGACCAATTTTTTTTCCTTTTTTTTATTTCCCTCTTTTAGGAAAGTGTGTAGAAAATCTCACACTATCTTTTAATCTGATCCATAAAAAACTATGTTGAGGGACATGAGTGGTTATAATTGATTTTGTTAAAGATGCTGCTATAACTATTTGTTCAAGCTGCTGCAATAGAAAATGCGATCTTTAAAAGCCATAATATGTTTGTTCTCTTTTATTGGTTCCTATATTTTGGTTATTTGTGCCTTTGTCAACGGTTCAAAAAATAGTTATTCCAAAGGATGCCCATTATTAACTTGAAGTAATAGGTCGATATAATGTTTTATTTATGATGAGGGTTAAGTAAAATAATACAGTTGTTAAAAAAACAAAAAACTTAACTCCTTTATTCTGATTCAATAAATTGTTTCATTAAAAGAAATGCCAGTTGTACTCCAATACTATTTGAATGTACCAAAAACTTTGTTATTTGAAGTGTCGATGAACTTAGTATTACAACAGGATATTCTCAAAATTGGATTTTATAGGTGAATATTAAATTTTTTTAAATGATTACACCACATTTAAGCTAACACAAGCTAACACCAGAGCGGTACAGATCTCCTTCCACCCATGATTAGCCATATTTTTTTTAAAATTTAAATCAATAAAAACTATGTTTAGCATATTTATGAAAAGTGATAATAAAACATTCTTCAAGAGTATAATTAATTAAGGCTAGGGCTATGGTCAACCTCAAAATATCCAATCAGAATATCAAATCCTCCTTTTCTTTGACAGCAAATATAATCTTAGAATCTATTGAACATTTTGAAGTAAGACAAAAAAGTTAATATATATGAATTGATTTGAAATAGCTAATCAATCATAATATTATTTTTAGAAAAGCTACCAAAAGTATTAATAAAAACTAGAGATGAAATTATATCTATAATATAAATATAAATAAATCAGGTAGCTCAGTAAATGAAAATACATTAGCATAAATCATCCGTCCTTATTACCACCAAAATCTGTGATTGGATCAGCAATGTGTGATGGTTCTAGGAATGACATACCAGGCTCATACATTATATGCCAACACACCCTTTCTTGACACCATTAATAACCTCTTCTTCCTTTAAACAACTTTACAGAAGTATTTGACTGATGAGTTTATTGGTATAAAACTATTTTGTGGCAAAGGGATCATTTGTAATGTTTTTAAAAAGTTTAAGTCCTGATACTATGGTAAAATCTGATGGAATATAATTACAGTGATAGGTTTTTAATATTATTTGAAATTGGGTTTGTTCTGTAGTTTAGAGAATTAAATACTTAAGAAATATTTTAAATTAGCATTTAGTATGATAACATGAACTAGAAAATTCTATTTTGGAATCACTTTGGAGTTTTATAGTTTTTATTTTGTAATCATGAATGGTAATTCGACAAATTAATTATTTATTGAATGACATTAAGGTGTGGATACAAGCAACGCGAGAAATACAAGTATTTTTTGAGTTTTTCTATCAAAAAAAAGTTTGGCCAAAATAAATAATACATTACATCAGTACTGACATAGATATTAATTTTCTCCACAAGGTTATAATAACAGTTGTTGAATATCAATCAAAAGTATAGCGGCATTAGATGACAAACTTTTAATGAATACAAAAGATGTCATTAAATTGCAGGACACCTTAACAGATATTCAATAACTGTTGATAGCACCAAGCGAAGAAAATGAAGTTATATTTTTACTGGAGAAATATTTATTTATTTAGTCGAAAAATTATTTTTCTATAAAAACTGCAGAAAATACTGATCTTTTCTCACATCCCCCTATTCACCAACTTAATTCTAAATATTTTCATTTCTTACAGGTCAATAGTGTTACGTTCCATTGCCAATAGATAGTAGATTATAGTACTGGTAGATCCCCATTGTGTCAACACAATCATTTAGATCTAGTTCTGAATCAAATAATTTCAAAACAGGTACTTGTACAGTCCTATTCACATGCTATACTGGTATTTGAACAATCAAGTCTACATTCAATACTGGTAAATGTATAGAATATCCATATGTAATACTAGTACTTGAATAGTCCTGTCCACATGCAATGTTGGTACTTATTTACCTGTAAAAACATCACTTTAAAATAGAAATAGGGACACTTAAATGCAAAACTTATTTGAACCTGTACATGTCAAATTGGGAGTCAGTGCGGTTTAGATCCACCCCTGGAAATTGATGAATCTCCTCCCCCACATGCGTAGGTTCCGTATGATTGTAGGTGTATAGCTTTTATTTGATAAAGTTAAAATAGTATTTTTAGCAGAAATCGACCCCCTCCAGAAAAATTAACTTTACACCCTTTAATGTCACACTTAGATTGATCCAAAAACTAGATACAAAAAGTTAAAAACAAAATTATATTTTCCACTGTAAAATAGCTACAAATCAGCTAACAGTTGTTTGATCATTTTAGACACGAGGCCAACTTTAACTAAATCTATTTATAGTGGGGAAAAGGCTGAGTTAAAAACACTGGGATCGTGTTTTTATTAAATTGCAAGGGATGAATAATTGTTCCTCTTTATAGCTATAAAGATCGTTGGTGGTTTATTAAATTTGGTATCGCTAACACATTTTTGTTCAAAAGAAAAATAACAAAACTTTTTAGTTGTGCTATCTTCCTTGAAATAAATTAATAAAACAAATATTCCTCGATTTTCTCAAATAATCAATACTAGCAGAAATACCCAAGATTGCCTGACGTAACCACGCAGTAGATTATTTGGCTACGTATTTATTTGTTAAAAAAAATATCTAATGTAATATAAATGCATATATATGTTTTTCTCTATTAAAACTATTATTAAATAAATAGTTTTGGATGTAGTTTATTTTAATTATTTTAGATGTAGCTCATAGAACATGTATAGCTTGCATTATTCAACAAAGTCTTTGGGGCTATAAAGTTTTAGATATATTATATCTGTGGGTGGGAGGGTAGGGGTTTAAATAGACGAAAAGTTTTGAATACCACTGCTATAGACAGTTAAATAATTGGTACATTTATTTAATTATAGACCACTTAATTTTTAATTTAGTAATCTCATGCTTAAAGCCCACACGTAGTGCACCTGCGGGCCTATCCCCAAGATTTTTAAAGTTTATTCCATTGCGAGATTGGGCGTTTACGTGACACACTCTCGAATTTTTTTATATTTAGCTATTCTTGAAAAAAAATTCGTTACAAACTTCAATTTTTTCATTTGAATAAATTTAACTGCGGTTCCACCTCTCAGAATCATCAATCTCGCAACAGATAAACCGAAAGTATTTGTTTTTGAACAAAATGTAAAATTGCGGAAACATGGATGGACTATTTGATAATAAGAAAAACTGAAGAATTCGAAAATGAATTTAATAGAATGCCACGTATATTTCGTGAACGCAAAGGTGGTTTTGAGTTGAGATATAGGAAATTTATTAAATTGTTCAGGCTTAATAAAAGGTGTTATTCAAATAGAAAAGCATCCCATCCAAATGGTGTATGTTATTTAATTTTCGCTTTTTAGGTATTTATTAAAGTTATTAAGATAGATCATACATGATGTAATAAGTTATACTAGTAATCAGGGGCGGCTCGTCCATAAGGCGCGGAGGCGCGCGCCCCCCATCCCCACGAATCCCCAGTTCCTTTTAACGTTATTATTCGCACTCTCACGACAATTTTATCTTGCCATAATAGTTTCAAGAAAAATATGTTTTTGGTTTAAGTAATAGCACGCAATGTTTTTAAAATGGCATGCGGTCGGGCGCGAGGTGGTCAGCGCCTGACATTGTGAAACCAAACCTTCCCACCCCTTCACCTCTTGTCTTCAAATGGCATGCAGTCAGGCGCGCGACGGTCAGCGCCATGCATTGTGAAACCAAACCTTCCCTCCCCTTAACCCATTGTCCCCACCCTGCTATAGCTAGCTAGCTAGCTAGCATTGCTTATTCTTCTTTTGAAGGCGCACTCCCTTACGCGCCCTAAGGTTGAAAGCTTGTGAAATGTGTATAGCGTGAACCAGCAATAGTTGTTGTCAGTCATCCTGCGTGCTCCTGCATCTTGAGGCTGTGTGTGGCGTGTGTGTTTATAATAATATTATGTAGGGTTATTTTAGGATAATGTTTATTTGAGTTATATGTTTTAATATTTTTTGTAACTAGGCTTAATATGAATAGTTCAATTCAGGCGCTTAAGACAACGAATATTGCAAGATTAACTCTTGATCAAAAAAGAGAATTGAAATCATTAGGTAGGCCATGTCCTGAATTTTGTATGGAACAAAGTGAAAAAAAGAAAAATGAAAATCGAGTTTTTAGAAGACAGCTCAAGTCCAAAGATGCATACCAAAAAAATGGCTGGATTTGCGGCTGTGATGTGGACAAATCTTTGTACTGTTTTCCGTGTATTTTGTTTTCTCCCAGAAAGAGTGGTGAATGCTTGTGGATAGTAAAGGGCGTCAATGATATAAAACATTTAACAGAAAAAATTAAGAAACATGAAATATCTGTGAATCACATGAATAGTGTCGTTGATCTTTCTTTGCTAGGCAAAGTAAACATATCGTCTAGTCTAGACTCACAATACAGAGAAAACGTTAAAAAACACAATACTAACGTTGACAAAAATAGGCACATATTAAAAAGGTTGATTTCATGTGTTAAATTCTGTGGTGTTTTTGAATTACCTCTCAGAGGTCATGATGAATCAGCATCATCTACAAATCCTGGTGTCTACAGAGGTTTAATTAATTATACTGCTGAGCTGGATTCTACAATGAAAGACCATTTAGAATCAGCCACTGTATTCAAAGGAACATCGAAAATAATACAAAATGACATACTGGACTGCATGCTTAATGTCTGTAGGGAGGAAATAGTAAAGCAGATACGCGATTCTGAATTTGTAGCCATCGAATGTGATGAGACAACTGATGTAACGAACCATTGTCAGATGGTATTAGTTTTTAGGTATGTGTTTGAGGGGTTGGCTTGTGAGAGGTTTTGGGGGTTTCTTATTCCTGAAGGAAGATGTGCAGGCAGCTTAGCAAAATGCATAATGGACCACATCAAACCTCTTCTAGACACTTCAAAAGGAAGATTAATAGCACAGACATATGATGGTGCTAATGTTATGAGTGGCTCTGTTGGGGGTGTACAGGCCAAGATTAGAGAAACATACCCATTTGCCTATTTTGTACATTGTTACGCTCATCAGCTAAATTTGATATTGGAAAAAGCAACCAGTGCAAACAGCAAAGTTCGAGTTTTTTTCTCAAACCTTTCTGCCATTCCCGCATTTTTTTCGCACTCATCTCTACGATCTGACGTTTTGGAGCAAGTAGTACAAGTCAGACTACCCAGAGTTGCTACAACAAGATGGAACTACAACATTCGAACTGTTAACGTTGTGTACGAAAATAGAGATAAGTTGAAGGAATGTTTCGAAGTTCTTGAGGAAAAGTGCACAAACAAACTTACTGTTAACGAGGCGAGTAGCCACAGAAGAGCTTTTCAGGACCCAAATTTCATGTTCTGGCTAACTCTTTTCCACAAAATTTTACCTCACGTGGATATATTGTACCAACAACTACAAACCAGGAACAGGGACAGTGTAATGTGGCAAAATGACATTTGCATTTTTGAAAATGAGATACAGAAAGAAAGGGGGCAAGTTAATGAAATAGAGAAGCAAATAAATGAAGAGTTCCCTGAACAACCAAGAAAAAGGAAAAGTAATGTTGAATGTAGCACCAGAGTGGGGGATGCTAAAGAAGTGTGTGATGTTATTACAACTAATGTAAAAGACAGATTCGCTTTTACTGGTCATTTGGAGGCAGCTTCTTTGTTATGTAATGAGTCATTTCCCCAATTTTCTACTTGCTTTCCGGAAGAAAAACTCACGCGAGTAATCCAACACTACCCATTCTTAGAAAAAGAAAAACTCCGGTCTGAATTGGGACTTTTATACAGACGACAGGACTTTGACATTAAAGGAGCAATACAACTATTGAACTTCATGGAGAAAAATAACATTATTTCAGTTTTCAGTGAGGTGACGAAGCTTCTAAAAATTATCATAACGACCCCAATGACGTCTGCTGAACCTGAACGTTGCTTTTCTACACTGAAAAGAATAAAGACTTTCTTAAGGAATACAACAACAAATGACAGACTTAATGCTCTAGCGATGGTAGCCATAAACAAGGAACTTATCACACAAATGAAGGACTTTGACGACAGAGTTATGGAAAAGTTCATTAACTTAAAGGAGAGGCGTATGGACTTCGTATATAAATAATTTCTTTGTTTATTGCGTTCTAAGTCATTTCTCGCAAGTGTAAATAATGTAAATATTGTGTATCCTACATATTAATGTTGTGAGATTGTGAGGACATTGAACATACATACATATATATTTATGCACATTACACAGCTGCAGTTTCTACAACACATCTACGTTCTTTGGGGTGAGTTTATTTTTTTTATCTTTGCATGTTGTTTGTGATATTAATTTTTGAGTTTAACTAAATGAATATTTAGCAAAACATACTCCGAAATTCGTGTCTTCCTTTAAATATATTATTTAGAAATAATTTATTAACTAAACAGGCTTCGCCCTCCAGCTTCTAAAGTGACGAGCCGCCACTGCTAGTAATAGCATTTATTTAAACATTTAGCGAATCAAAGAAACATAATGTATGGTACATATATATCATGTATAATCTGCTTTTGCCCTTTGCATATTTTCTTTTTATCCATCTTTATTTAGACTTTATCGAGATAAACTTAACCAACAAAAAATAAAACCGAGATAAAACAATGATGGCGAAGAAAAAATTTTTGTTATTCTATTGTTTCAATGGCTGAAGGGTGCGTTCACACTGTTATAAATTAAATCTTAAATCACAGTTTTTGACACCTGAAGCTCGGAATTTCTCGCTTAATACGAAATTAGAAGACCCAACATGAATTGCGAGATTTTAAACTCAAGAATAGCTACTTTACGGATATGAAATAACGAGTTCAAGTTGAGCATGGCGAGATTCACCGTAGGGAGATAAACACGCAATATCTGGGGGATAGGACCACTGGTTCGAGATTCAAACCTCAACCTCATCCTCAGAAATCCACTAGATTGCGAGCTTAACACCTTTCTCTGACGTAACCAATGGCGAGTTTTCAGAGATAATAGATAGAGAAAAAACAACGAAGTTGCTTTCCAAAACTAAATTATATGTATTTAAGAACTTATAAATTATATATTGCAAAAAATAAACATTAATGAAATAAAACAAAAAACTTCAAAATATATTTAATAGAATAAAGTTTTTTCTTATGTTTTCAGTTGACGTTCCCGCTGTGGTTGAGTGGAATAACGAGCAACATGAATGATAAAGAAATTGACGAGTTCCTCTCTCTGTGTACACATAATTTCCCCGAAGCCACAATCTCCATTGGGTTTAATCGGATGGGTTGTAAAGACCCCGAAAAGTCAAAGTTAGACGCAGAGCTTATCACCAAAATGAAAGACACTCTAACTCGCAACAATGTGACTCAGACGGTTGCATTTCCTATCGAGGTTCGGTCAGCCGCCTTATCTCTGGACACGTTACCGGCTCTTAAGGATGTGCATGGAATCACCGACAGTGCACTCTACATATATGGTGGACCCACTCCCTCCGATGAGTATGTACGTCTCGCACCTCAGCTGAGGAAACTGGTAGAAAATTTTGGGAAAGACCGAGTGTATTTGGCTTTGGGGGATAAATTGTTAAAGAGATTCAGAGCACGTCACGTCTTCTGATTAAAAACCCCAACAATAATCATCAAATAACTTATAATTTTATATGATGACTATACTTGAAATAACTACTTTTCTTAAAGGAATAGTGATCCAGTCAGTCTCCCATACCAATCACCTTAACCGAAATAATTGAAAATGACGTTGACATTAAACTCAAAATGTAGGGTTGTTTATGGTATACACCATTGTTTGTATCATTTAAGTGCACTTGAGTGTTAGCTAGATTTTAGAATAAAAGACCACTATTTTAAGGATTCAAGCACTTAATTTCACCCACGTAAGAGAGAGTTATAAAATACTTATATTCCCACTTTTGTGTTAAAAACAAAAAACACTATTATTAATATATTATTTGATTATTGACATCCTGAATTTTTTTTCTCCCATCACCTTGTGAATTCATTGCTGTATCAAAGATGGGGAGTAAAGCCCGTCCTGAAATTATTATTATTATTTGTATATTTTTATTTCTCCTCATTGCCTAGGCTAGTTAGCCAAATTAAGTCTTATAAAATTAATTGCACATACAACCCTAATTTTGTCTAAGAAATAAATAAATTGCTTTGTGATGAATTAAATGTATAAAACCCCTAGTTACTTTAGTTTAGGGGACTTCACTACGAGTCACTGCATATAGAACACACCCCGAAATTAAGTTCTGGGTTTAGCCTTGATCGGACTTGGCACGCGATTACCAAAATCATGAATTATACTGTAAAGAATCTTCTAGAGCAGAGGTGGCCAAACAGTCGATCACGATTTACCGGTTGATCGCGGCCGCTGGTTTGGTCGATCGTTTGTTTTATATAGGCCTATTAAAATATATTTAGAGAAATAAAATGAAAGAAAGGCCTTGCAGATTTATCTGAAGTCAACATTAGAAAATAGAAATAACGAAATTGTTTGACTGGAGACCATTTATAATCCCGCCTTTTATGAGAAAGTATTATTATTAACTCTCATTCAACAAAATATCCTAAGACTATAAGGTGTTACTATGCATCAACTTCAAAGTTAAGTGTTTAGTGAGAAAACCTTTTTTTCAAGGAAATTGTGTGTTATATAGTTTGTTAAAAAAAACTAGGTTTAAGTGTGTGAAAGGAGTCTAAGTTTTCACATGCAATCTAAGCTTACTATTAAAACAACATTCAAATGGTCTATTAATTTGTTACCAATGAAAACAACAATATAAGCCTATGGTTTCTTAATAGATAGCGAAGGATTTTCCTTCCCTGGAGTAGATTCCTAAATCAAAGGGTTTGGCAACTCCTTTTCTAGTGCCTTCTAATCTTTGAAGAAAAATTAAAAACTATGCAGTTAAATGTTAAAAGGAATCTACTATGTTTCCTTTAAGTCCAGTGACGTCATTATATGAATAATAAATAAAATATAAGAGAAAAGAAAAATTGGTTAGCTCATATTTAAAATTAAAACGTTACTTTCGGTTCAAAATCAACATTTTTAATTAACAACAACAACAACAAAAATTATTCGGGGTAGGAAAAAATCATAGAATAAATGCGAGACTCAATTAAATTACCTCTGGGTCATGTTGGGAAAATTATCTCAGTTGGACCTAGTCAAAAATGGACTCAAATTGATTCTATCAACTAAGTTTTCTCTCGGGTCAACCTGTGAAACCAGCATTCTTGTCGGCAGCTACTAACAATATGTGTGACAAGCGAATAATAATACATGGGGGAAATAATGTGACAACAATAATACAATGAAACGTACACAACAATTGGATGTGAAAATAAGTAATATAATTTCATGCAAACGTTACACCAACTTTTGGTTTTTAATCTTTTAGAATGGTCAGTCACACAACATTGCACTTATTTATGTTTAATTACTAACACTAATTGTTTTCACCTCGACTTAATATTCATTGGGGTTGTACGCCTGTACATTAATTAGGATAATATGGTAAGGATGGGGTCAATATCCTTTGAAGGAAATATAATTATATCCGTACTTGCGTGGGGAGAGAGTGTGAGAAACCGTAAAGAGAAAACACATCCCCATCACTCTCAGACAGAATAGAAAACCCCACCTCCCCATCTTTGGCAAATCAAATTAAATGAGCGTGACACTTAGATACCAGTTGCCCACCGGAACATGTAAGCCAGGATCGTACTACTAAGTAGGCCTATATAATGTCGAATTTTCATAGGAAGGGATTATTTTTTAAACTACAAACATATGGTTTTGTGACAAAAATTGATACAATTTTACCATTTTATTGGTGTCCTTGTATATGATTGTATATATTTGACCTGACGTATAAATACAGGAAAGAATATCTATTAAATCTTCTTAATCTCATATAAGGCTTTCACTGTGAAAATTGGAAGTATTTAGTAATTCTCTTTAGTGCTGGTCCAGGGTTCAATCCTCAGTTCCGGCACAGATTTATCTGATTGCCAAACCCTTCCTTCACCTCTGACAAGACGTGTATTAATAACAACTTGTGAATGTGTGGAATGCCAGGTCTTCACCGTGGTTCGGATCTCACGTTAAACTGTAGGTTCTCCATTTCATCTCATAATCACCCTACCATTACACATGAGTGTAAGTGCGTACAACCCGAACGGTTAGTAAGACGTGGTGCTAGTAATAATCTTAAATGCCAAAGTCAGGTAGTTGTCTACAGGAGTTTTATAAATATAATAACTTCTTTGATCTCATTTATGTTAGTAAAATATTCCAAGAGAAATGTAATATTGAAAAACGTCCCTAGAAATATCCTGTTTAGGGAACTTAACCATGACTCACAACAAATAAGAAACACACCTACATCCTTCACCCCATAACAATTCAATTGTAACTAAATACCTTCCTTTGGCTACAAATCTATATCCTATATAAAACCCATCCCCATTTCACAAATAAGAGTGCGCTTGAACCTAGAGAAACGCAAATTTTATTTTGACGGATTTTGATTATTCTTTTGATTTATGATTGATGATTATTCTTTTGATTTCATTGATTGTTGGTGCTACTGTATATCTTATATGTGTATTAATTTATTTGAGGTATTTAACGTGCAATTTCTGAACCGACTGGTTATACAAACACACGACTTATGAACTAACTCTAAATCTAAAACACACTCAACATCCAGCCCTCAGCCGTGAATTCAAGCTATGAAAGAGTAAACCCAAATATAGCCAATGATAAATATTCCGGCAATGCCAGGAATCAAAAACGGTACACTTAGCTTGTTATATTTCAACTGAGACATTAGTTCCTTGGTTTAGACATAATCAAAAGAAAAATACGATACTACAATATCGTCTCACCGGTCTCATGGTATAGTGGTCAAAACCCATGGCTGCTCACCAAGAGCTCCCAGGATCAATTCCCAGTTGATACTGGGGGATTATTTTCAAAAGAGGAATAATTCATGTGCTCACCAGAGATTGGCTAATTAGGTTTGAGTTAGGTTAAGATGTTAATTGACTTTACACCGTCGTATTATCTACCATCATCCCCTCATCTCATCGGGAAATGGAAAGATCCTCCACCGAAAGAATGTATTATTGGTACATTCGGCCTTCACCTGGGCAACGGTACATTCGTACTGGTTAGTGTTTCGGTAAACAAAACTACAAATTGATGTAACCTAGACACCACATTTTTTAATTATTATGACAGTGTTGCCAAAAAAGAATGAAGTAATTTACAGTTAGCTATTTTCAAGTGTTGATATTTTGTATACTTTATTTGGTCTTATGGAACATATCCAAAACAGTGGATCCTAGGATACCAACAACATTTCTCAATTTCCCACCCAAGGTGGGTTGAGCAATGCTATTCTAGTCTAACCTATCCCAACCTAACCTGACTTAACCTTGTTCTCCCTTTCCCTTATAATTAATTTTACTACAGTCATACTTTACACAGTAGCTAACGTTTTGCTCTATAGTTTATACTGAACTCTTGTCTACTGGCGATTTATTGTATTCATTTCCAATTAAAAATATACTGGGAAGTGCCCAAGTCACCTGTTTACAATTCCTTATTCTCGAATTGACTGTCCCCAACTAACCTGTTTACAATTCCTTCTTGTCGAAATGACTGTGCCCAATCAACCTGTTTACAATTCCTTCTTGTCGAAATGACTGTCCCCAACCAACCTGTTTACAATTCCTTCTTGTCGAATTGACTGTCCCCAACCAACCTGTTTACAATTCCTTCTTGTCGAAATGACTGTGCCCAATCAACCTGTTTAAACTGTTGTTCGTCAGCAGATGATTTATAACAAGTTGTATGATATAATGGGAAGAGATATTCTAACTACAAGAGAAGTAGCTGGTGATCATTTTTATGATATATCTGGGTTGGCTTTACGCAATGTTGCTCACCCTCTTCTACCTGATGATGCTGTGAATAAATTTTATGTGGATGTACGGACTGGAGCTCAATCAGTCTACATATACTTGATTTTTAAACCTCTCAAAAAAGGATCAAGACAATTTGATCTGGTTTTGACAGATACATCATACTATACGTTTAAGAGCTCGGGTATGGTTTCATCTCTGGTTACAAATCTGACGAATATCGTTATCTACGTGAACCTTGTTCCTGTGACCGAGTCATCTTTCACAGTGATTGAAGGTGATAAGATATTTTTTATGCTTGAGAAAGTGTCTACTATACCTCATACGCTACATGTCGAGATATGTCTTACTGATGTTTAAATACAGTATTCTTAGCTGTCATCTCACATTCTTAAACTACATCCTGTCGGCAAAGGTTGGTCAAGATATTATTAAAGCTAGTAAAATTATCAATGAAAATATAGACAGTTGCGTGATGCACAGCATGAATCTGAGATGGCCTTCAAGCCTATCACCGAACCGTTAAACAAGATAGTTGAATTGACTATCAAGGAGTCGAAGCCGGATCCTGAGGTTTCGCTGGGAGCTAAGAAGGAGTCCGAGGAAGAGGATCTGGAACTGGTTGAGCGAGTGCCAAAGTTGACATCTTCATCTAGAGCTAAAAAAAGGTTGCTGGAACCTTACCTTCGTCTACCTTCAAGTCATGAAGATCGAACATATGGTATACGCTATGATGGCGGGAAGGGTATGCTGGGGGATAATCCAGTAATGTTTGATACTGAAGATAGAACTTTACTTTTAAAAGGTAACGTGATTCCTTACACTCGTGGTCTTCTATAGCTACTGTTCATAAAGGAATCTAGAGGTTATACAGGGAAAGACCTTGAAATCAACAAGTCTATGTTGGAGGAGACAAGTGCTCACAGATCTAGAAACCTTCCTAATAATAAGTTTAAATCTCGTACTGGACGCAAGTTTTTACGTATCATCAAACCTTTGTTTAGAGAGTTTGAAGGCGAGGGTATGTTCAAGCTAAAGCAGAGCAGAGGTGTTGATTACACTTATTAGGATGATGCTAACGAACTGGTTGATCGTTTACGTCTATTACACGCTTCATCAGGAGCTGGACATTCCTCCCATGAGAACGATATGGTTTCAACCATTGAGGAGTTGCGTGAAGCAGGTATCATTCTATAAAACACATTTTATCTTGTTGTTATAATCATAATTATGGCTACCAAACAAGATATTGCACGTGAACTTCATCGTCCTGCTCGTCTTCGGTTCCCTAGAAGACGTGTTGGGGTGAAAGGACTGAACGAGTTGCTACAGGCTGATCTGGTTGAAATGATATCTCATGTCAGATCTAACGACGACTACAAGTATCTTCTCACTTTCATCGATTTTTATTCGAAACGTGCTTGGGCTGTACCTATCATATCAAAGTCAGGTAAGAATGTTACAGCTGCTATGGAGCACATCCTTAAGGATACAACTTCAAAGGGGTTGCCTTCTGTACGTCATCTTTAGACTGATAGTGGAACAGAGTTGTACAATGTTGATTTTAAAGCTCTCATGTGGAAGAAGAGGATTAAACATTACTCAACGTATAGCAGTGTCAAGGCTAGCGTTGTAGAATGGTTCAATCGAACGCTCAAGAACATGATATGAACTCGATTCACTGCTAAAGGTTCATATAGTTGTATTGATATGCTTGATTCTTTGATCAATGAATATAATCGAACAGTGCACTCTACAACCAAGATGAGACCTATTGATGTTAAGGATGATAGGCTTTTAGACACATTCTATCTGCATCCAAAGAGCGTTGATCCCTCATCTATAAAGTTAAAGGTAGGGGATATTGTTCGTATCAGTAAACATAAGGATATCTTTGCAAAGGGTTATACCGTTAATTGGTCAACAGAATTTTTCAAGATTCGCCAAGTTCTCGTAACTAATCCTAGAACCTACCTGCTCGATGATATGAGAGGTAACCCTATACTTGGAGGTTTCAACACGCAAGAGCTAAAGAAGACATCATATCCTGATGTATACCTCGTGGAAAAGGTCAGCAAAAATAAAGGGAACAGGGCTTACGTTAAATGGCTAGGGTTTGACTTTACACATAATTCCTGGATAAATGATTCAAAAATTGTATAATTTCAAGTTGATGAATAAAGATATTTTATAACCTTATATTGTTTTTATTATTAGCTAAAGTAGTACTTATCAACATCCTTACAGCTATAGAACTCTCTGATCTCTATAACTAGAGGATGAGCATGTAAAATGATCTCTATAACTCGAGGCGATCTTGTCCTGATCTCTAAAGCTAAGAGATAGGATAGAAGGAGGAGCTATGGAGTGGGAGCCCTGGGACGGGGGCGAAGGCATTGGGGCAGGGGGCGGAAAGAGGGAGGGAGGGCTCTGGAAACAATGCTCTGGATTTTTTTCGGGAATAATTGAGAATGAGAAACAATAGACCGTTTTCGATAAGAAGGAATAATTGAGAATGAGAAACTATAGACCGTTTTAAATATGAAGGAATAATTGAAAATGAGAAACTATAGACTTTTTTCGATAAGAGAATAATTGAGAATGAAAAACTATAGTCCGTTTTAAATATGAATGAATAATTGAGGATGAGAAACTATAGACTGTTTTCGATAAGAGAATAATTGAAAATTAAAAACTATCGACCGTTTTCAATAAGAAGGGAATAATTGAGAATGAGAAACTATAGACCTATATCGATAAGAAGGGTGTAACGACCTTGATTTGAGCCTAAAGAATATTTGAAAGCATTGACAATAATCATCTCTTGAGTTTCTTTATTAAACATATGTTGCTTTTATTTGAATTTTATATTATATTATTTCATGAATAAAATACGTTCATTTCTAGTGGTCACCAGAATCTGGCTAAGAAAGTACTAGTTTTTAGTTATTGTTAAGTTAACACCCTGAAGGTAGAAGGCATCAGCCGGTGTAACTAACTTG
>CABFWB010003507.1:0-52169 GCA_902151455.1 Timema bartmani | reverse complement strand
TAGCCACTACCGTAACCATGCCATAGTCACTGTTGTAATCAGGACATAGCCACTGTGGTAACCATGTCATAGCCATTACATAGATACTGACATATTTATTTCTTAGCCACTACCGTAACCATGCCATAGTCACTGTTGTAATCAGGACATAGCCACTGTGGTAACCATGTCATAGCCATTACATAGATACTGACATATTTATTTCTTAGCCACTACCGTAACCATGCCATAGTCACTGTTGTAATCAGGACATAGCCACTGTGGTAACCATGTCATAGCCATTACATAGATACTGACATATTTATTTCTTAGCCACTACCGTAACCATGCCATAGTCACTGTTGTAATCAGGACATAGCCACTGTGGTAACCATGTCATAGCCATTACATAGATACTGACATATTTATTTCTTAGCCACTACCGTAACCATGCCATAGTCACTGTTGTAATCAGGACATAGCCACTGTGGTAACCATGTCATAGCCATTACATAGATACTGACATATTTATTTCTTAGCCACTACCGTAACCATGCCATAGTCACTGTTGTAATCAGGACATAGCCACTGTGGTAACCATGTCATAGCCATTACATAGATACTGACATATTTATTTCTTAGCCACTACCGTAACCATGCCATAGTCACTGTTGTAATCAGGACATAGCCACTGTGGTAACCATGTCATAGCCATTACATAGATACTGACATATTTATTTCTTAGCCACTACCGTAACCATGCCATAGTCACTGTTGTAATCAGGACATAGCCACTGTGGTAACCATGTCATAGCCATTACATAGATACTGACATATTTATTTCTTAGCCACTACCGTAACCATGCCATAGTCACTGTTGTAATCAGGACATAGCCACTGTGGTAACCATGTCATAGCCATTACATAGATACTGACATATTTATTTCTTAGCCACTACCGTAACCATACCATAGGCACTGTTGTAATCATGACAAAACCACTGTCGGAATCTTGCTATGATCACCGCTTTAACCATGCCATAACCACTGTTTTAGCCACTGTCATAACCATTGTTATACTCATGTCGAAACCATGTCATAACCAATGTCCTAACCATGTTGCTCAAGTTACGCCGTGTGTGAATTCATATCACTGTTTAAGGAGAAACCCATATTTTAATAAAAATAACAAGTGGATTGGGCCCAGTCAATTCAACAAGAAGCATATTTCTTATTACAAGTGGGCACATTCTACTAGAAAAGTACGAGCCACTCTCTAAAATTTCTAAGGATTTTTTTTTTGCTATGGATACTATAATACAATAAACATTTAGTAACCATTACATTAGACATTGTCTCATGGATAGTGTTTCTAAATATAATGGGTATTGGTGTTGAATCCTGACCAACCCCAAGAAAACGGACTTTTTAAACAGGCACTATCCATGCAGGTGCTGGGAAAACTCATTTCACATTGGAATCTTGGAGGGTAGGCCTAGAACTACAAGCCTGAATTTCCATCCTTAAGACCCATATTATTATTAATTTTACGCCTACTTTAAGCTATTTAAATATAAATGGAGCCTAATCTAACGTTACCCATAGACTATATAACTTCAATACTCTGTTCCAATTAAATATTAAGTTGGGGATGCAGGGGGTGGTATAATATGTCAGTGTTTTAGCAGTTTTATAGCAGAACTATTTTGGCCAAAATAAATAAAATATTGCTCAAGTATAAACGTTTATTTTAATTTTCTTCTCACAGTAATACCATCAACAGTTGTTGAATATCTGGCATAAACATAGCGGCATAAGATGACAAACTTTTTAAATGAATAGAAAATTTACAAATTCCAGGACACCCTTGACAGATATTCAACAACTGTTGATATCATCATGTGAAATAAATTAAACTAATCGTTGATAGCGTATAACACGAACGGCTAGTAAGACGTTGTGCTAAAAATGAAAATTCGTTACTACTGGAGTAATATTTTATTTTGGAAAAAGATATGTTTTGCTATAAAAACTGCAAAATAATTGGCCTTTTCTCGCTTCCCCTTCCATCTCACCTCAATATAAATTAATTTCATTTCACCTCAGATTAAAATAAGTATTTCGCATTTTTTCTTAGCGTATGGCATATTTGATCGTTTTAAATGCAGTATTTAGTTCAGTCGCCGTGTTTTGACTTTAACCCTTTTTATGGGAACAGAAAATTGCCCAGGGTATACCTTGAAAGTTATATGCTTAAAATTTTAAAACTAAACAGACCATGATGACCATAGGAAAACAGTTCCCTTTTCGGGAAAAATACCTTTGATACTGCCGAGAATAAAGCTTGGACCTTTAGAACAGTAGTTAGTGTATCACCGCTTCTCCTATCACATATAAGAAGTTACGAATACAGTAACAAAGATATACAAAGAAGGATGGGTTGCGTGAAAAGTGATAGAGGGATACAAGTTCAACAAATCAGTTTATTTAAATTCATAAAAGACGAAAGTATTACAAATAGTTAGACGTGATCATATACAAAACATTCCATTGTTCATTGATGTAAATTATTTCTGTTAATTAAGACAGTGTCGTCCCAATTGGGAGAGTTAGGTGTGAAGCACCTTTTTTTGACTTTTAACAAAGACAAGAATGGTTGTGTCTTAATTAGAATAGGTTGTAGCTCGTTAAAGTAGAAAAAAAAACACATTCTAAAACGAAGGTGCGTCTGCCTTAAAACAACGGCAACTTTATTTGGATGGAACGATAGATTTGACGTTAAAGGAAATACATAACACTATTCTAGTATTACGGCTACTAGAATTTAACCTGATAAGAATAGAAAAGAACAATAGCTAAGCTATACCTATATCTAGAATGTCCTAGTTCAAGGAGATACAACGTGGGCAGTTAAACGGGCTAGCTAGCATAAGTTAACTCCATAATGAGCTATAAGATACAAAGATAAAGTTCCTAGAACTGGAACTATAAGTTAACAAGTAGTTAAAGGCGAGCTACCAGTAATCTAGGCAGTGAAGGTACTGTGGCCGGTCGATTCCTCATAAGTACTGCTAGGTCATTCAATAGTATATTTAAATTACAACATAAATCTGAAGACAGACTATAACAATAACTAATTCAAGCAGCGCCTGAAGGGGCCCACGACAAAATAAATAATACACGCGAGCCACTAATCTGGACTAGTAGCATACCCACGAGTTGAGTACCGTGCAAAGGTAAAATAATATGTAAACTTGAGACTGGTGTCAGTCAAATACCCAACTAGTTCGTGGAATAAAGCTATACATTACCTGGTCTCTCCTTTTTTCGATCTAGAAGGTAAGACCATCTGGAACATGGCCACACAGTATAGGGCATCGGGCAATTACCCAAATATTTAATACAATGTCATATGGACATAGTAAACCAGTTCAGAAACTCTTGACATTCAAAACTATTCGTTATGGACATAGATAAACAGGCCAGAAACTCTGACATTCAATACTATGTCTTATAGCTTTAGACAACAGTTTAGAAACCCTAATATTAAAAGCTATGTCATATGGATATAGTGAGATAGTCTACGAAGACCCTATCAAAAATACTATATATAAAATCAAATAGTCTCAGATATTACATTATCTGCGGGGAGATGGCGAGATCGACTCATCGAACATCGTGACCACCGCTTGTATGTCTACTAGTCCTTGATGACCTCTAGGATGTTTCTACGACGAGTCGTTCGAATAGAATACAAAATATGAAGCGAAGGGTGGTGGTTTTATACAAGATGTTAGCGACCTTTCAGAACAAATTAGAACATCTACTAGCGCTTGGAGACGGCTGCTGATGATGACATTGGGGTGCGGACAGTCATAACAGTTCAGTCTTGAAAGCGAGCAAGGTGTCTGTGTGTAGAGAACTTCATCCGGGAATGTAGCCATCCACTGGGGCATGTTTCCAGCAACACGATTTCACCGTGAGTTTATACTTCCACATATTATTTGAAAATATTAGTTCTTGGATTTATAGGGATAGTCTTATAAATAGGGTATTTTGAGTGTACGTGCTAATGGGTAATTAGCACGTTACACCAGGGACACTGTCTACTAGACGAAAGACCAGTCACTTTTTTAAGTAATAAGTTCAATATTTGAGAGAATATAATCAATGACCTACTTACATGAGTGTTATTAATTCTGTGTTAAATAATTGACACTTCATTTAAGTGAACATTGACTCCTTCAAACCCACTATTTCTTCTTTTATTAACTACATTTGTAAACTTGCTTGGATAAAATCATAAATTCTGATCTTTTCCTGAACATATTTATGTGTGACAAACAGTCTAAATAGATACATATAATATTTCAATATGTTTTAAGGAGACATAGATAACTAATAATATTTCCATCTCGAAGTACAAGCTTGCAGTTACAGCGATATTGTCGACATAAATGAAGCAAGGTCAATTTGTGTGATAAAGAGATGCAATGCATAGCTGAGATCTTGCAAGAAAGTGAATTATTTAAACCAATCCTTAATTCTATATTAAGGACGATTGGTACACCCATGTTTATAGCATATAAAAAATATTATGTTGCTCCCCATGAGCAGAATATGTGAAGATAATATATTAAAAATGTTTCAATATTGAAACAATTTGTCAAAAATGATATTCGTATGTCATATGATTTCACGTTGGGATGAATTAAAATAACTTTAGCTTTCACACCCTCACACCCTCCAATGGTCCTACAATTATTTCACTTTAACACAAACCCGCGCTGGTGGGCACTCAAATCAAGTCATCACACTGGTCTGGCGAATTTTTCCTGTGATGGAGCGATCGAGGTTTGTGTAACGATCTGGTGAACTGACAGTATTTTTTCCATAATGGTTTCCCACACTTCCTTTATGCCAAATCATGTACATTTTCTAGCCATTTTACCTTCCCCATCCCTATCCCACTAGCAATTCTATGACCAGTAGACCCCTCTCCCTCCATGTTCTTATCGTTACTACAGTCCTACTAGTACTGTGAACAGTAGACCCCTCTCCCTCCATGTTCTTATCGTTACTACAGTCCTACTAGTACTGTGAACAGTAGACCTCTCTCCCTCCATGTTCTTATCGTTACTACAGTCCTACTAGTACTGTGAACAGTAGACCCCTCTCCCTCCATGTTCTTATCGTTACTACAGTCCTACTAGTACTGTGAACAGTAGACCTCTCTCCCTCCATGTTCTTATCGTTACTACAGTCCTACTAGTACTGTGAACAGTAGACCCCTCTCCCTCCATGTTCTTATCGTTACTACAGTCCTACTAGTACTGTGAACAGTAGACCTCTCTCCCTCCATGTTCTTATCGTTACTACAGTCCTACTAGTACTGTGAACAGTAGACCCCTCTCCCTCCATGTTCTTATCGTTACTACAGTCCTACTAGTACTGTGAACAGTAGACCTCTCTCCCTCCATGTTCTTATCGTTACTACAGTCCTACTAGTACTGTGAACAGTAGACCCCTCTCCCTCCATGTTCTTATCGTTACTACAGTCCTACTAGTACTGTGAACAGTAGACCCCTCTCCCTCCATGTTCTTATCGTTACTACAGTCCTACTAGTACTGTGAACAGTAGACCCCTCTCCCTCCATGTTCTTATCGTTACTACAGTCCTACTAGTACTGTGAACAGTAGACCTCTCTCCCTCTATGTTCTTATCGTTACTACAGTCCTACTAGTACTGTGAACAGTAGACCCCTCTCCCTCCATGTTCTTATCGTTACTACAGTCCTACTAGTACTGTGAACAGTAGACCTCTCTCCCTTTATGTTCTTATCGTTACTACAGTCCTACTAGTACTGTGAACAGTAGACCTCACTCCCTCCATGTTATTATCGTTACTACAGTCTTATTAGTAGTTATGTGAGCAGAAGACCTCTTTCCCTCCATGTTAGTATCGTTACTACAGTCTTACAATTAGCTATGTGAACAGTAGATCTCACTGTATCTATGTCATTATGGTTACTACAGTCCTATTAGTAGTTATATGAACAGTAGACCACGCTACCTCCATATTTATATTTTAACAAAAATCTTAATATTTGTATTTGAATTTCAAGTTGAACTATTTCCTATAATTTCTACTTGAATTTAAAGTGAATATCTTTTCTTGGTGATCAAGCTGGTCTGAGAACGGATGAATTATATATTCAATAGTCTATTATTTTCATAAAGATTAATCTTGGATAACGTGGCTTAAAGACGTCATTTTTGCAATATAACTAATCTCAAATTTTAAATAATGCGCCTTAGTTACTCGATCAACTTTTTTTATAATAAATTCAAATCTCTTGAGATGAACTATTAAACTATAACTCTTTTGAGGTGCCATCAAATGTAACGAATAGTCAGATAAAAATCTATGCATGCACTGTACATATGTTGATTGATATAGGTTCAAAGAATGTCTCTGCCCAATTGATTTAAAATTGGTCCACGCATTTGACAGTTGTCACGGAACAAACACGCTGACAAAGAGACAGGTTAAATGTCCAATGGTCAATTTGAAACAGAACGTCGCTCTGTTCGGTCAATTAGTGTAAATGTATTGCCAACCCGAATGTGTATTGAGTTGTTCACACATAAAAAGAGACAAACCATTTATCTCTGTGCTAAGCTGTATAAACCTGTGTATTTATTTAAAATATTCCTATTACCATGCAATTAACGAGACAAATCAACTATGGTTGAATGATGATGAGTTGCGGAACTAAGGGGGGAGGAAGTTGTTGTTTGAAGAGGAAATTAGTTCGAGAAAGTGTCTTCCTGTGTGTCTAGCACCCCCTCTCCTAGTCGGGTCACGTTCCGCCGACACTCGCACGCTTCCTGTTTCTCTCTTTCACCGAGATGCGTGCGCACATACTGTATTTCATCGCCGGAACACGGTTTGCATCTTAAACCTAAGAGAAGAAACTTGGTTATGAAAGCGAAATATTTTGACATGTACATATAGTTGGTGCAATAGCATATGAACTAGACGTCAAATATGTTTGGGATCTAGTTTGCCAGGGGCTAGGTCAGGGTTCGAATCTCTACCAAGTGTAGGTTTACTGAAGTTATTTTCCCCTCAAATTTTGACATATATACTTAAACACAGATGAGGGTATATTTCCTATGAATTCTAACCTTCTCATGATGTAGTATTATGGACTAAACGCTACAGGCCTACTTACCATTTGACGGCCTCTGTTGTGGTCCTGGATCGTGGGCCATGGATAATCTCTCAAAATCAGCCACTCGGCGTGACTGTGTGTACGTGCACGAGAAGACACCGGCGCGGCGGTGGATGAACGTAAACCAAAGTAATTTAGTGGGGCTACCAGATCTCGGTTCGACATCACATGACTCGTTCTTTCCTCTTTCTCGTACATCTGTCCTACCTTGTTCTCATTGGTCCCTAACACGCTGTTCGAGAATATATTACATTTTATGGACATGTTTTAGGATGGAGAGAGAATGTCTGACATTATATATTGGCAGGTTTTAATTGGTAAAGACATACTTGGCTCTAGACTGGTATAGGGGCTTCTCTACGAGTAGTTATTGCTGGTAGACGCTTCATGCTAAGATTTTCTAGACGGCGAGGGGGTTATTGTCAGTTAACGCTTTAAATTTAAATGGGATAGTGCCATTGACATACATATCTAAATGTTAGTAATCATATATTAACGCTTTTCAATTTAAGGGGGATTGGGCCCGTTGTCATGCTTATCTAATTATTATTAATTAGCGCTTTTAAGCTTTAGGGGGTGTTGTGTAATTGTAAGCATATCTAATCGATAGTAATTAGCACTTAACGCTTTCAAGTTTAAGGGGGTGTTGTTCTATTGTCATGGTTAGGCCTATTTAACTGTTATTAATTATTGATTATGCTTTTGTAACTTCACCTTACATATTTAATAACTATTTGTTAGCGCTTAACACCATTAAGTTTAAGGAGGCATTTTGCCCTTTTTTTGAATATTTAATTGTTATTAATTAGCGCTTAACGCTTTTCTGTCCAAGGGGGCATTGTGCCATTGTCATGCATATCTAACTGTTATTAATTAGCGCGTAATGCGTTTCTGTTTTAGGAGGTGTTGTACCATGTTTAATATTGATGTTTTATATTTTCGCACTTAACGCTGTGCTACATTGTTTTGGACTGACATGCCCCGGCTTTGCTCTAATTACAGTATATTGATGAGATTTGTGTTTAATGTTTACCATCCTTTGCTCTAAGGACGTTGTACCTTTGATCTTCATTTAAATTATCTGTACGTTATGTATGTGTGTGAATAAAAATTGTTTCTACCTTTAAGGTTGTCTTAATCATTTTGGGTACAGTGGCTACTATTAAAATAGTAGAGTGAAAAATATTTTGACCGTCAACAAATAAAAGGATGGGTATATATATATATATATATAGGATGTACATTCCAGGCTTGAATCCCATGTCCAGGTGTCCTCCTTACGGACAGTGTCTTAATAACAATTCCTTACAACCCGTGTATTTGTATTCACTTTAGGAAGGGCTCAAAATGACAACTTTCAGCCTGAATGCAAGCGTTGAAATGCAATTTATTTTTTAAACAGTGGTGCATTATATGACATGACGACTGCGAACAGGACCATAGATCGGAAACAAGGTCAAATGGGACACATTCCTATCATTTCTATACGAACATTGTTGGTTGTTCTTGTGCTCCTTAATACCGCTGAAGGAGGTTACGGTACACCCTGTATATTCTAAAAGGCTCTTTCTTAGAAAATCGGAATGTAATTCCGTTTTGGAATGTAGTATTTTGTGATTGTTTTTATTGATAGTACAAAGTTTATAAAATAAAATTCCTGGACTATAGTCACTAAAATCAATAGTGTGCAATCAAACAATACCTCATCAAATCATTTTCAATGCAATATTTCGTATCTCACAATCCTCCAAGACTGTAAGCCTCATCAGAAACTTTGTAATCACAGTTTAGGACTACGAGTGGATGTACTCGACTAAGAACAAGCTCCAGCCCCCACCCCTTCCACCACAACAAACCACCAAGTATAGCGTCGGACTAAGACAATAGGTTCATTAGTACACCGGCGCCGCTCCAATGACAGTATCACCGCAGAGACGTGGAGAAAACTGTTTTTATAACTGACACTTGCTTTACGAGTCAATGCTTTTAATATTTATGTAAACGAACAAAAAAAAACTTTTGAATGCATGAAAGAATGGGAAGATCGTTTGATACACGGGGCTAGTGATGAGATTGTGGGATTGCTAGGAGTTGGATTTATATGAGGATAGAGATTTAAAGAGGAGAGAATTAAACACAGTTGAAAAGAACGTGTTCTAAATCATATAGTTAGTTCATCTTTGGAATAAAATATTGTTTACAGAAGAATTAAAATATACACTAAAATTAAAGTTGTATATCCCATCGAGTATTAGTTTAGTAACAGTAATTAAATAGTCAGGACGTAAATAGATTTTTTGATTTAAATGTTTATGTCAAGAGATTGACTAAGGCTTTTATATTAAAAAATAATATAATAAAATTATCAATAATATACATAGGTGTTGTAAATGTTATTAATATAGAAAATAAATATTGTAGGATGTTTAAGCAAAACTTACCTTATATTAATATACATTCTACATAAAATATAAAAAATCCCCAGCATATTTTATAGCTATTAGTTTATTATGAAACAAGCATTCTATTATTTTTAATATAAATTAGATTATTCTAAAAAGCACTAATTGATATTTAAGGAATGAGTGTATGCTAAATGAAGTAAATAAATATATATTTAACAATAAATGATGTAACTGAAGTTCTATCAATCATAAAATATTCATGCTTGAGTGAAATATGGAGGCATATTGAGCACAAAGTTCTAACTACATCTCAAAGAATTATTAGATTTCCTACCATTTTAATATTTCTATAAAAGCTATTAAGAATATTGATACATATTAGAAATAATATTAGGGATTTTAAAGTTATTAACAATAAAATTGTGTAGTTTAATGCTTTAAAATGCATATACAGTTTCAAATATAGAATTATACTATCTTCTGGAAATGTGTACAGCCCTTTATCCGAAAACATGGATCTAAGTAGCACAAGAATAGAGGATTCTCAGAGAGTGAATGACTTGTTTACAATTTTTAATCGAAATAAGTTAGAATCAATTAAGGGTCCAAATTCTAACACTTGAAGTGGGAGTGTATGGGATGCGATAAAAGATATGGGCTTTTGCAGTTTCTATTGCAAAACATTAGATGGCAAACTTTTTAAATGAAGAGGGAAAGGTCTCATTAATTCCAGGACACACTTAAATGATATATTTTAGTAAGTGTTGACGTTACCGTGTGAGAAAATTACACTCTATGTTTTTACTGGAGTGATATTTGAGTTATTTTGACCTAAAATGTTTGGTATAAAAATGCAAAAACACCACCCTTTTCTCGCATCCCTCAAACTCCTACCTTAATTAAATGATTTATCAACATAGAATTCAATATTATTAATTTATATTGGGCTTGCTATACTATGCTTAAGTTGGTGTGAATATACATCAGCGTTTAGAAATAGATTTATTTTGTAATTCTGAAGTAACAAATTCAAAAGACAGTTATATGTAATGGTAAATTTAAACATCAAAATGGTGACACAGCTTACCATTACAATGTATAAATGGTAAATAAGAATAGAGTTTTAGAAAATGGTATACATCTGCCATTTTTCTCAAAATTCTATCAATTAGTTCAAAAAACAAAAGCAAAAATTAATAAATATTAAACCTTTAATAATAGTATTTTAAGAATAAATAAAAAACATATTAAATGTTAGTTGTGTTCTTTGGAAATAGTATAAATCACAACCTATCTATATTATATTTTAAAATGAGTTTTCTCTCATTTTGACTTGCTTGATTTTTTCAAGGGATGAATGAAAAAATAGATTAAGATGAGGATAAGAATTGTTCAGATTATACACTTTTAATGTTTTTAAACAATTAAAATATCTAGAAGCTATTTTGATAGAGTTTCAAACAAAACCTGAAGAGTCGTGAGGGGAGTAAGATAAAAACAGTACTTTGTTGTAAAACTCTTTAAGGCGCAACAAGATTGACCAATTTTTAGGTAAAATATATGTGTTATTTGTAAACGTTGCACCAAACTATTGACCACATTTTGGCAGACACCGAAATTAGCACTTGCAAGACAACTCTTCCGCACACACGTGACTCCAACTGTTTCCTCTCTACTCATTTAACCGCCATTATTTAACAAATGTTGAACGTTCTCGCCACTCACTAGGTTGTAGCGGTTGCGTCTGGGCTTATGCGCATGCGCACACTAGTAAAAAGAGTACCAACATTGCTTTTCCTACGTAAAAATATATTTATCCTACAGATAGCTATCCAGCAGATAAGTTCAGTTCATAAAACGCGTACAATATTAAAGTGGCTGATAACCTTTAACTGGTAGCTAGCTTTAAGCTCCCGATAGTAATATTTAGCCTGTAGCCATAAGACTGGCCCTTAGCAGTTATCACCATGTCTTACCACCCATTTGGGCTATACGCTATTTATACATATCAAACTTTACTTTGTCCTTAAATATATCTCAAAATATGGACTAATTTATATCACAACATAATTCCTCAATTCAGTAGCTAAACGTCATTAAATGCTGAGAATTAATCTATAAATTATTAGAAAGGTTAAAAATTAGAAACTATCTTTTGGTTTTAGTGGCTTCAAGGTAGCAGTTGATTGTATTAGATCTTCAGTAGGAGAGTGGGGCGTTATAATATGTTTAATTGGCTCAACAATTACATTTCCATACCCTATCAAAAAGATACATGATGGATTTATTGAATTTGGCAGTTTTAAAAAAGATAATTTCTATTTATAGGCTATGTGACTAAACTGAAACTATGACATCTTCTACCAACCCATATCATCAAGAGAGATTAATTTCAATAATTGTAATAAGTTGTGGGTAGTGTGATATTAATTATCTTCGCTTCACATTTTCAAATTGAGCAACACTGAATCAATTATGAAAAATGTCCACTATTATAATAATAGAATAATGACTTTTAAAATATACCATTACAATTAGAGAAGAAGTATTATTTTACCATTAAAGTTTATGAAGCATAGAACACTAAAATCCTTAAATTTTTACATATACAAATACTGTAATTAAAAATTATTCACTGTAAAGAAAATTTACATAATATATTTTAAATAGTTTATTGTGTGCCAATTGTAAGGTCTGTTGTTTTGCTTCAATTTATTTTATTTTATAGGGAACAATTAGTGTTTATAAATGTATTAAATCAATATTATTGTTTAGCAATAGGTAATCATTTAAACTACTGGTCATAAAATGAATGTGGACACTCGAAACAGCCTGTCTCATGGAACTATATAAAATATTCTAATAGAAGGAAGTGTCTATTAAAGTTACAATCATTTTCTAAAATAAATTTCGGGTTTTTATAAATCAAGTCATATGATCTGCTGCTCTCAATTTGGATATATCATAATACAAACACTTTATGATAACATTAATAATAGAGTATCGCTATAATAATATTGCACATCTGGGCCACATCATTCGTAACCCAGTAGTGGAAATATTAGCCAGTACTAATGTCCCGTTGCCCAGGGGAATCCCGAGTGTACTAATCGTACATCCTTTCCGTGGAGGCTCTTTCCACGCCCCAGTGAAATGAGATGATTGTGATAGTGAGTATTAGGGTGTGGAACAATGGAAAAACAACCAAGCGTAAGTTTAACTAACCAAACACTGGTGGCCGTTGGATTATTTCCCCTTTCGGGAAAAATACCCAATGCATCAGCCGTATCCAGGTGCATTGTCCACTACACGACGGGTTCGGTTAATATTATAGTAAATTTAGTAGATAAGCCTGAAGATACAAAGTCCCTTGTTAGGCGGGGACGTCGATGGGAGAATTATGTTAAAATAGCTTTGAAGGAGGTTGATTATCAGGCTAGGAATTGGATGGAGTTGTTGTCTAAGTGTAGGGTTGATTGGCGAGATAACAGTTTGGTGGCCCTAAACTTAATATTAATTAAGATCAAAAAGTTATTTAATATTGTATAAGAAGTTATTAGTGTTGATTGCGAAAGATATGTTTTTATTTTCTAAAACCTACTTTCAAGCATTATCTTACATTAACCATCGATATATCAATCGACCTTTGAGCGAATTATTTCTTAGTACAGATTACAAACTACAGCTTTATATCGGAACAATATTATTGTAGCACTCTGTAGCTTGAAAGAATGAGGAGCTTAGCCAAACTGTTAAAAAAGTTTTGCACTTTCAGCCTTCTTGTTATCCTTACAGCTGTCCTTCAAATGTTGAAAATACCGCAAAAAGGAAAAGTTATGTTTGAAAAGGGGATGAAAATGGGTGAAGGGGATGAGTGTGAGTGATAGTATAGGGTAGTAAGGGGGAAGGGGCAGATGTCCTAAACAAGATCGGACGTTGGACGTCGGATGTCGGACGTGCTTTGCAGACCATGTCAGTCAGTAGCAGTGACTACGACCTCCACCAACATTTTAGGTTTGTTTTATTTATTTTAACCTATTTTACCCTTATTTTCTCCTTATTCTTTCTCATTTCGTGAGACGGGAAAACAATTCCAGTGTGCTTTTTTATATTTGTCTGTCCTTCTATCTGCACAGCCAGTCAATTGGTTTTTTAACAGTGATATGTTTGAAAATTAAAATACTTGACCCCATGTCTAAAAACTTAATTATATTTTATGGATAGTATCGGAATAATTTGATAGTATAAATTAATGTTTTCTTTAAGTTTTGATTTTATAAATGCTAGCGATATTTAGCTTTCTTGAAACAATAGCTTACATTTTCATTTACAAATATACTAAAATAGATTGATAGCAAAATAAAATAGCAATGATATTTTCTTGAAGTGAAGGTAAGAAGGAGATCCAAACCAAACTGCAAAGCTTGAAGCTGTCATTTTAACCATCCAGGTAATAACTGATTGGCCCAGTACATTAAAACGTTTGTGAATTAAAAAAAATATAACGGATCATACACACTCCGTTTATCCTGAAAGCTAGAAGATCTACTTGTGAGTGATCACACTATGAACCTATCCTAAAAGTTACTCCATAGCGGAAACATGTAAAGTAAACTAATTGGTAAATGAAGGGTACTTAACAACATTTATACTGATTCGGTAAATGATTTTTATATTCTGATGCATGGAAAAGCTATATATCTTGTGGCATTGCCAAATGTTGGCTTTAAACATGTAAATATTATTACAATAGTACTTTGAGTATCATATCAAGTAGGTTGCTCCTTATATCACAAGTAAATTTTTGTTTCAGCAATTTATATGCTCTGACCACCCAAAAATGTTCCCTGACTTAAAAAAATAATGTGTGTAAAATTTGAACCATTTTAATTAACATTTAATGGTATCTCAATGTGCTCAAAGTTTTAAATGTGATTCCATATATTTTACAGCATATAATTATACAGCAACTATTGCATAAATAATTGCTGTATTAATTATTTGAAAAATTCCACACAAAAATCCTTATCTAAATTAATTATGCTTATCAAATACAACATAATCTTGTTTACACTTGAAATAATATTCATTGTTGACAATGAAATAATCAGTTAAATCAATTAAATAAGAATACCTTGTTATTCTACTCATCTGAGATTAAGTTTTTTTTTGATGCAGTCCGGATAACGACGCCTATGTTGTTCTACAACTTGTAATAAATATTGTTTTTGCTCCTCATATTTCGTTTTAAGGGCGTTTTACTCTTGCATAAGTGCCACACTTCTTTCAACATTGTTATTACAACCCTAAGATGATTAACTGTCTTCCTTGCTTGTTTGTAGTAATCTCTGAGATGCCATGTTTCAGGATCAAAATATAAACAATCTGTTGGGATATTAAGGTGATGAAAGAAACTCATAATTTTTTTTTTGTCACAAAATCTTCAATCTTCATACGACGAGAAATCTTACCACTGAGTTGGATGCCCTTAAGAGGTTCGTCGACCCCATCCCTTTTATTAAGGCACCGAATAATAGCTTTTTTTAAAAATTGTAGACACGTGTTTATCAAAAAATGCCAAACCTACAAGATCCTCACTTAGATACCACAGTTGCCCTTCTAGTTTCTTGCTGGCAGCTTTAGAGATAGCAGCATTTACCTTTTCATAACCACTAAGTAAACTGAGGTCGTTAGAAGGTGCTGAAATAGGAAGAGAAGCCGTAAACCAAGATATAAGATAAATACGCACAAGAAAAATACTAATGTTACACTATCCATCTTCTTAAAATTTGGTGAGTTTGAATTGGCCACGAAACATCCATATCTTGAATGTATACAGTGCCTTTGCCATCCAGCTAGCAATATGAAGAGCCCCAGGATATATAAATCCTACTCCACGTGAAGGAATGCTCCCCAAGAGTATAATTTCAAGCTCTAGAAATTATTTTTAATCATCTCTGACTTGAGTTTATTGAAGCCGGTCAACTGCAAATTGAGTCACAATGTCCTGCTGCACTAACTGTTGCATTACTGATTGCACTTTTATAAGCTGATTGATCGATCCTATTCCAATATTGTTTAAAGTGTTAAAAAATTACTTTATCAGAGTAAGATGATGTACATAACATTACCTCATTTATCACACTAATCACACTTGCAAGACTGAGTTCTAATATGTGGTGACGACATGCTAGGTGGGGGAAGTCCTTATGTAACTTTTGTTCCAAAAGTATGCAAGCTCCATTTCTGTGACCCGTGTTGCTGGCAGTAATGTTAAAACACATTGCGTTTACTTGTTGAATTTTCCTCCACTCTTCAAGCAAAGTAGCCACTGCTTGAGCCTGTGCTTCTCCTCTACTTTTCTGTAGCTTTGGAACCCCAAACAACTGATTTACGTCTAGTCCAGACACAATCACCAGCAATCGAACTACCTTTACATTCCCAGTCAGGTCTGGTAGAAGTTTTCATACCAGTGAACAACAAGGGAGCATAATTTTGTCTGAAATTCTTCTTTTAAATTCGTTGAAACTATTCACATACTTTTCTTCGATATCTCCGAATAAAAGACATGTTAATATTAAGAGGCCCTCAGCAGTTGCTGCCAACAGATATGTGGCTTTTCTATCACTTAACTTTACTCTATCTAAAGCCAAAGCAACAGCTGGTGTGATGGTGTTCATACGTGCCCTTTTACGGCTGGAAGCTGTGGAAGTGGAAGGTATTGCCATTTCTTGATCAATACTTGCATGTGCTTTCTCCTCTTCAAGATCAACACAGTTACTTTCACTACTTACATCACTGGAATAAATGGGAGCAGCACTTTCGTTCTCAGCCATTTGTTTCTTTTCGTACTTCTGCTTAAACTCTTGTTTTTTCTGTTGTTTGACCCTTGCTTCTTTGGATGCCAACACTTTATCGATTATCCCAAAACAACCATGGTGACCAGGTTCTCTATGTGCGAGAAGGAAATCCTTGTCCTCTAGGATATTCATAATCTGCAGGGCTTTTTGATGAACAATATCAAATAAGTTGTCAAGGTCTCTTGAAAATTGAGACATATTGACTTGATGAACAGTTGTTTTCCTATTGGAATTTTTTTCAGCTTGAGCCACTTTTCATGAAGTTTCTCCGATTTCTTGATACAATCCTGTTCATGACGAATGGGAATACGAGCCTTAAAAAAAAACAGTTTCCTTAACAACAGCCCCACAACTCTCACAAATTGTCTTCTTCAATGTTCTATGGGGGTATACAAAGACACTCAACACTTGTTTATTTGAAGGTAATTTGGATCCTTTCAGTTCACTTTCTTCAAAGCCAACTAACCAAATATTGGAAACTCGTCTTGTATTAGCTACTGATCCCATTTTTACTTTTCAGCTTTCAAAATAACTGCAACAGAAAATATTGTTACGATTATCAGAGTATGGACTTGAATAAATCAATAATAAAAAAGATAAAAACAAAAGTAAATCAATAAAATAAAACTATCAGTACTTCAACAAGCTAAAAAGCGAACACGACGATAAACACACAAAAGGTAGAATACTAGAAGATACAGCGAGTAAATTCAAACTAAGCTTGGGTACACAGATAATTAAAGTAAGTTGAAATTTCAACTGACTTGAGCAACCTCTAAATATAGCATAAAATTTTTCAAAAAACATTTTTTATAACTTATAGTAAAATAACATAGGAGGGTCAGACAAAAACATTTCAAAACTTGAAAAATAAGGACCACCATAAATTATCAAGTGTAAAACTACGTTTTGAAGTTATTTATATAATAATCTCATCAAGTAACTGCCTACACAATTGTAACTATTTTGCTTTTAATTTATTTCAAGTCTTTAAGCGTAATATAGTAATACCCAAAATAGTTTGTTCACCCATGTCCCATGACTAGAAAAAAGAATTTAAAATATTATGTCAGTAAACTATTCTTCAATTAGTTTTTCTCCGAAAATTATACATTTTATCTTACTATTAAGGGAAAGTACCTGACTGTTATTTAAGGTCCTAATATAGTCCACAGAAATTTTACTGTGTCATGTGGTGAAATCTATCGATGTCGTTCGTAACTTGTTCCTTTAGTGTATTCAGCCATCTTGTGAGTCTGCCTGGTGGTTGATGTTGTTAGAACAGGTTTTATTGACAATCAGAGAGATATTGAAGTTTGAGTTTTTGAAGCATAAATGAAATACTAGGTTTTCAAAGATAAAGCTAGGTAACTAAAACTAGTTTTTTTCAGAATAAACTTTAAGCAGATATATTCCTTATTTAATAACTAGGCTCATGCATTTCCTATTAATGGTAATTCCAAAATGTGGCATCACAATAGTTTTTGTATAAACTTCAAAAAAGGAATAACTCAAGGCAAGTAAGTAAACCACAAAAGGATCGTCTCTTTGTAATCTATTTCTTCTATGAAGATAATATAAAAGTGTTTGTCACCACTGATGGTAATTATAGTGAAGACGAAGGAAGGAACAAAGGTAGCCTAGATAAAATGGGTCAGGTGTACCAAATGCCAGTAATGGTGTCATTAGGACTGTTGGGGAACGTGAAAATTGGAATCTATTTATTTGCTCTGACTGATTGGATGGTTGAAGATTTGTATTTTTTGTTTTGTACATACTTTTTATAATAATTTATATTCTAGTCTATTCTAGTGTTTAAGGTTTTAATAAAATATATATTTGAACACGTTGTACAGTGTTAATGGTAACATTGATGGTGGACGAAATTGAGAACCTCTGGTGCTCAATTTCGTCCACTACTGCAATTTTTAAAATTTTTAAAAAAATGCAATTAAAAATTTGAATTTGTTTAGTAATATTTTGTTATTATTAAAATTTTGTATCAAGTTTCATCACAATATGTCCTTGATTCTGATCTCCTTCGATTTCTGTAGATTTTATTCAAAGATTTAAAAAGTGGATGAAAATAGGCTACTTTCCCTAAATATTAAATTTCCTTCATGTATATTCATTTGAAATAAAATTGGTAAAACTTTTTTAATACAAAGTTTCCAAATGAACAAATATATCATCTTATCGGTCAAGTAAAACATTCCTTAGATATCCTATTATTATAAAATCTTTAAACTCATTTTTAAAGTTTTCAATTATTCAAAAATCTTATGTAAACTACTCCCCTTAGCCCCCCTCTCCAGCAAAAGAACAAGTATATAATTTTATTTATCATGTAAAACACTCTTCAAATATCCATTTAAAAAAAATTGAAAGCTACTTTTTAAATCAGATTTTCGATAGTAATAATTAATTTAACTATCCTTAATATTTGAGTTAGAATTAAAATCACAATTTTACATTCAAGTATGTCAAAACAACAAGTTTGAAAACAACACATAAAATCTTTTTGGGTCCAGCCCAGGGACAGACAGACATGAAGATCAAACTAATTATAAGTCCCGCCATTTTTAGTTCAGGAGCACATAAATATTCAAGATCCTATAATAACTTATAGGTCAACATTTTTCACGATTAAATACGTTCTCCAAATGAGAATATATACAAAATTAAACACTCAAAATCTTAAAGTAACTTTAAATATAAGATGTATTTTGGAAACCTTTACTTTTCATATTGTTATGTTTTTGTTCTATATTATGGTAATTTCCATTCGTTTATGTTCCTATAATTGTGTACTCTCAATCTCACCCATTTTCTTTTCTATTTACATTCTTCTATTTTATAAATCTAAGTTGCACATTTTATCCTTTGCCTTGAAGAGATTCTGTAGAACAAAACCTAGATCAAAGGATTGGGTGGTAATGACCAATTATCTTTAAGAGGCAGCCATTATCTCTTTGTCTTGTGGAAGCACTGTTCAGTGTGAACACTGCTCTATTTTCATTTCAAAAATATATTGTGTTTGTTATTATATCATTCCCAATCTTTTTCTTTGTTTTATATATCAAAATAGCTTTTACTTTTACGGAAATGCGTTATCAAACTGTGAAAAGTATTGAATTATTTTTGTTGGTATTGTTTTCATATATTACAATAACTATGACGTAGTAAAGAAGAATTCCTTCTACCAAATATTTTGAGATGACTAAAATGCTATACACTGAATTTTAAAATAGCCGAGTAATCTATTCAATTACTTAAGAAACAGAAACTCATTTTATTTCAGAAGGGTTGTAATTTCAATCATCGTCCATAAAATGCATATCGGGGAAGTAATTCTATTTAAGTAAAAATAAGAATAAATTATCAATTGGTAGATGATTATTAACTAAAAACTATCAATTATTGATTGCATTTGCAAGTCAATATTTTTGTCAAACTAAATTTTTCAACAATTCTATTTTTTTGAGAATAAATCTCACAATATGTTTATTCTATTATATCTATGATACGAGTTACACAAATACAAACCACTAGGAAAATAACATATTTGAAAGTAGGTTTTCCTGAGAAATACGCAATTCTTTCTTTATCTTTTGTGCCTTGAATATAGTTACTTTCAATTTTACTTAAATATCCGGTCATTATCTTTAATAACTATTAGAATTTAAAAAGCTTTCTTGAATATATCGAGAATGGAGCGTGTGTTAATTGAGAAATATGAAATTGTTAAATTAAATTGTTGGCTGAATTTGATATGTTATAAGGTCCAAAGTGAAAATTGTATTTGACAGTTAATTATAATTTATTTATCTAACAAAAAACACTTAGATTAGTTTTGTAAACCCTGTTAAAATGTCATGGAAAGGGTACCAAAAAGCTTTTGATCAATTTGTTTATTAAAAATATAAAATGAAGGTTTTTTTTAATATATTAAATACTGACTATAATATAAATTATTATATCTGTAGATAGAAGGACGAAACTCACGTAAAGATATTTTAGATGTAAATGGGCTAATCTAAGAAGAGAAAGTAATTTTATATTGAACATTGTTTATTAATTTAAATGTAAGTCAAGAAATTTAATTTAATATTTTATTTAAAATTCTATATTTTAAGGTTATTATTAAAACAAACTATTGATTTTCTTTATTAATTGTACTACATTTTATATTCTACCATGTTTTTTTTTACCATGGATTAGTTTTCAACTTAATGCATATCTAATTAAATCCTTTGTATTTATGTTTTCAAAATTTGACATAAGTTACAATTTCATAAGTCATTTTCTGTCTAAATCTACAATTTTTTATTAATACTCTTTGAATGGCATTACATATGATTTTAAATTTTAAACATGCTATAGTAAAATTAAGTTTTTATTTGTATTGAGCATTTTAATTTTTTAAAACTTGACACATTCATTAAGATTTTTACATTTTTTACAAACCTAATCTAAGTATTTGTTAAATTATTATTAATTGACTCATTACATTTTCATTTTTAAACACAATATTAGTAATTTGGCCAACAAGTAAATTAAATAACCACATTCTTATCAATTTTGTAACTATGTTTGTAGTAGGCTACTAGTGATTTTGGAATCTATTTTATTTATTTAACTATTTTTACCATAGCAACAATTACAAGCTATATGTGCTTTTATGAACTATTAGATTATTTAGTATAATTATAGTAATTTAATTAAGTATTCTTTTATTTATTTTCCTCTACTTACACTTAACGGTACCAACCTTCCCTTAATTTGTTCAATTATCGTTTATCTTATAAGATGGATCACAATCAGTAAAGGTAAGACTGTTAACATTTAGGGTAGTAGGAATATGTATGTATAATATGTTTTTAAAACTTATCATACAAATTTAATTAAAATTAATGTGACGCTATATATATTACTATTATTCTCCTTGTCTTTCCTTCAAATGCATAATTCCATAATGTTCAACGTTGGTAACATTTTAATTTATTTAGTATTATTTCATAGCTTGTTTTNTTTTTTTTACTTTGATATAATTTTAATTTATTTAGTATTATTTTATATCTTTTTTTTTTTTTTTTTCATATGGCACATTTGACCTGGAGGGACATGACATCCATGTACGGTCACTTGTATGTAGACTATTAGCCACTCTGATGCCACAGAACGTTACCCAGGGTACTCCAGAGGAGGTTGTCTACACGTCATACCCGTAATGAGATGATGTGACGATAGTTATTATGAAGGTGGGGAGTCCGGAGTGATATTAAACCTAGCTTAAACCTAATTCATCAAAACCTGGTGAACGTTGGTACGATCTCTCTTCCATTCCAACACCAGCACTCGATTTTTTTGTGAGACTGACAAGTTAGAACAGGTTACCACTAGTATGGGCATTATTGAAATATGTGCTGTAGAACTAGATACTTTAAACCAAATTTTCTAATTATTTTACTAAATTTTGAATTGGTTTTATTAATTCCGGTAGGGTTCAATAAATCTAGGTATAATTTTACAAATGTGTGCCAAAGCTCATTAGTGTTGATGTTAATTGGGTTCATTTGGAGTTCAATCATGATATATCAAAATTCCAATTTTATTTAAATTTGGTTGATGAATGATTTTTGATTGGTTAATCTATGTTTGCTTCAATAAAGTTAGGTTGATTTGGTTTGGATAAATTATTTATAATTATATATTTAATAAACATTGTACTAGAGTTTCAGCCCAATATAAGCATTAGTAGATTACTTATTTAATGAGAAATGATTTATAGCACAACTCAATATTTTTTATATTATCTCGCAAGTCAGCGCAAACCGTCTTAAGATGGCTACTCAAATAACGACTTTATTATATCTTATGATGGGGTGAAAAATTTGTGGACAATCTGAAAGTATCAAAATGACCCCTCGACACGCGTGTACACCTCCCCTAAACTCAATCTTCCTCGTCCCTAACCCATTAGCGTGATTAGTAAGTACATAAGAGTATAATTTGAATGGATGGTAAGACGTGGTAGCAAAATAATTATCAACACGAGAATTGCTTGTAAATATGAACACATTTGGCTAAGGTATTATCTACATTAGTATTAGTAAATAAGTAATAAGGCTGTTCATATTAAGAACACTAAAATTATTAAGTTTTGGTAAAAATATATTTTAAATATGACTTACTCTTAAATAAACAATTTTAATATTATTTCAACTATATTAGAGTGAGTATATATTTACCTATTTGATGCAAGATATTTTAACATAAATGCTTAAAGCTATTTATTACCACTAAACATTATAAATACCGTGATATATGTTAATTGACTTGGATTTTATAGCTAACTTATTTAAAATAATAGGTCTATTCCTGGACATTTTAGAAAACATTATCTGTAGTGTCGAATAACTAAATTATAATATTTAAGAAGAAAGAAATATACAATATAGCATGTTTGTTGAATTATAGTCTGATTCAAAAATTACTATAATAAACTATTTAAGCAAATTATTCATACTACTATAATTATTTCAGTAATTTAATTCAAATAAATTAGTTTATTTCTCATCATATACACCTACATTTACGTCATGGAGTAATCATATTTCTTCAAAAGGCAACCTATTGTTTCCCGACACACAGCTCTTTTCTATTATTTATAATATTCATCTTATCCAATTTGGTGGCCACATGGTCAAAGGCATCACTCTCGCAATAGACTGGATTGCCGATGATGGGAAGATTGGGGTTCAAATTTAGGTCGAGTGTAATAAGAGATTTTTCCAAAAAGGTTTTCCACTATCCCTATGATTAAATGCAGGTACATTTTCTCTAAATTAAGCCTTACTTTTCCTTAACCAATTAGTGTAATTAGTACACAGACGTATAACAGAACGTGGTGTCAAAAACAAAAAATCATCAGATTTTTTAGAACTTTTACCTTTTATCTACTTCAGTTTATTTCATCTAGAAATTTAAATTCTAAACATTTAATTTATTACTGTCTAAATTAATTACACAGGTTTGCAATGGATAAATTGTTTGAAAACTAATCACTGATTCTTATAGATTTTTGGATGCTGATTTCAGTAAAAATAGCTAAGAAATTCCATTATGTACTATTTTTGCACAAACTCAAATTTTCCGATTTAAATATCCACCGATTGACTACATTAAGCTTCTAAGAATGGTTTTTTGTTATATTTCTTTTAGCCCATTTTATTTTTATCATTAAATTGATCAAGGTGTTTTCTTATAAAAAAAGATGGTTCGAAGGGAGTGTGGGGGGTTTATTTGGCGACAGTAATGGTAGTCCCATGGGTTATCAAGAGAATTCCATAAACATCTTTGTTTACTTAGTTTGTAAAACAGTGATATAAAATTGTGACTCACTTCCTTTCTGATTTACCCTCTCCAGATTCAGACAGGGAGATAAAGTGATGACTCATTTTCTTTTAGTTTCCCCTCTTCACATTCTTTCATTTCATTTCATTGAATGTCTGCTCAGATTCAATTTGATCTTTGAGGGACAAGGCTATGTCAAATCCGGTTTAAATTTTTACATAAGTTTACTTTTTTCCATAATGGTTAAATTTTATTCGTGGGATTAATCTGATTTTAAGTGTATTTAATGGCTGCAAGTGATTGTATTAATTCACCTAACAGTTTTTTTTCAGATTGAGTTCAACGATTTAGTCAAAGACATTGAGTCTTAGGCTAAAGGAAAATAACTTATTGGCTCCTTGTACTTATTTCTCATGGTTCATAAACAGAGAAAATATTTTATTCAATACTTTTCTTAAGATAGTGAACTGGCTTATTGTAGCAATGTTCCTGGACTGAAGACTTGGTTTGACATAGAGTATAATGTTAACGAGAGGAGGCTCTTTATAGACTCGTTAAAAAGAAGCCTCAAAGCAGTGCTTCTCCATAGTGGTAGTAAATATGCTTCAATACCAGTAAGACATTCTGTATACCTGAAAGAATGCTAGGAGAATTTATCTTTAACTATCATCAAAGTGAAATACAAGGATCATGGATGGAAGACATACGGCGATTCTAAGGTAATTTCTATGCTTATTGGGCAGCAGGAAGGCTAAACTAAGTACTCCTGTTTCTTGTGTGAATGGTATAGACATGATATGAGGCAAAAATGAATGAAAAAGGAATGGCCACATAAGGATGTTTTATAACATGGAATCAAATATGCAGTACAGAAGTTATTGTTTGATCCAAGAAAAGTCCTCCCTCCTCCACTTCATACCAAGCTTGTTTTGATGAAACAATGTGTAAAGTTTCAGTCAAAAGAAGGAGAGTGTTTTTAAATACTTGATTGACAAGTTTTCGGGACTGTCGGAAGCGAAACTGAAAGGTGTTTTTGTTGGTCCATATATTTGGAAACTTCTGAAAAACAAAATCTTTGAAATAAAAATGTATATTTTGGAAAAGAGGCTTGAAAAGATTTCAAAAAAGTTGTAGAAAAATTTCTTTGAAACATTAAGGACCCTAACTTCAAGTGTATTGTGGAAAACATGCTCATAAAATTCAAAAACTTGGGGTTGCTCAATGATCTTGAACGTGCACTTCCTGAATTTCCATTTGAACTAATTTCCCAAAAATCTTGGTGTTGTGAGTGAAGATCAGGGGGAAATATTCCATCAAGACATCAAGCAGAAGGAATGCAGATACCAGGGTAGATAAAACATAAAAATGATGGCATACTTCTGTTGGAAGCTGCGCAGAGAAATATGAAATCTGTATAAAAGAGAATAAGTTTGTAAAGGAGCTTTGAGGGCAAATTAAAAAGGTAGTATAAGGACTTGTAAATCCCAGTAAGTGTTCAGAATGGTTTCTTATCAATAATTTTGTAAATAAAATTATCATTTAATTTTTCAAAAATAAATAAGCTTTAACCAGTATACGTATTAATAAGTGCTTTTCCCATATTTCCATATCCACTTTGTGAAAAATCCTTACGTGGTAGAGAAAAATGTAGGCTATATTTGAAATCAGCAAATCAAAAATCATAAGAATCACTCAATACATTGCAGACAATTTTCAATAACCCGAATTTTGCAGGCATGTGTTTTTCATTCAGTTTATCCTGATGATGGTGCGTAGGCGGCGAAACATTTGATTCCATAACCATGCCAAGGAGAATTGGGGTTATTTCAAAGCTAAGGAAAGGTTTTAATATAATACCTGTTTAATTCAACTCAATTAATTAATTTAACTTTGTCAATGTATATACCATATACGTTTTCAAGATTCCTAACAATTAAACAGTCTATTTAAAATGTTGATCATTTAAGGTTTTACAAAAACCACATTTATTTTTTTAGCGCAGCGTCTTACAAATCGTTGGGATTATACACCTATGTACTAATTACGATAAAGTGTTAGGGATGGGGATGGTTGAAGTTAGAGTAATTGTACACAAATTTGCGTGGAGGAAGAATGTAAAAACATTTTTTTTTAAATCTTCAGTACACCTGACCGGGATTTGAACCTTGAACTCTCCGTCACCGGTAGACTAGTATATTTCAAGTGCGATTTCTTACACCATGCAGCTAACAAAGCGGGTAATAATTGATATTTGAGGTTAAAATGATGATTATATTATTTTTCCAATGGTTTATGTCTTAATTATGTATTATATCCAATGTTTCAACATGTTTTAAATATTACAACTTAGTAAATACAAACAAGTAATTTAACTTTTAAATGTTTTTTTTATTTATATTACATAATTTTAATCAAACAACGAGTATGTATAATTTCCATGTCAATTTGACTGGTTTTACAAATCTATTCTGTCTACATATTTTATTATTAATAAATTATCATTTTAATTCTTGACTAAGATTATCTTTCTTCTTATAATTTGATAAGCCCGTTTTTGGTATTAGAAGTTACGAAAAATTAACTGAACATATTTTGACAGAAGACCACTCGTTTTAACGGTTAAAAGTCCAGGATGTCGGGAAAAATAGTAATTTTCCCCGAAAACCCAATTTTTACAGACAATTATCAGTTTTTCATTCTTTGTTCAATCATCATGAAAACTGTTATTTTCTGCATGGCAGTACATCTTTAAATAAAGTATATCTCTTTAGCTTAAAAATAATAACTCAATCTTTATTTGTTGGTTGAAACACATCACAATTTTCTCTTTTTGATGAATATCTCTCTTTGAATGCTGGTCATAGCACATCTAAATTGAGATTCCTAAACTAGGGAAACATTTATTTTTTATTGGAATGTTGCTATCGTTAATTCGCATTTAAAATCTAGTCTTATGACTTCTGGATATATATTAATCTGGTAGATAAGTATTTCTATCTGGTTCATAAGTTAAAAGTGCGTCCTATGATTGCCAGATAGCATTTGTCTGCCAGATAAAATTATTTATCCATCATATTTTTATCGGGAGGCTTAAGTACCTGATAACTTTTATCGGAAATATAAAATGGTTGTTGCCTTAGTGACGCGTTGTTTTTAATGAGGTTTCGTCTATCAGAATCTGTTTTTAGGTCAAAATCTTGGGTCACGTATTTAGTAGGCACAGGCAAAGGTTTTAACTATATATAAAGCGAGAACATTTAATCCACACTTTCTATATAAACTGACAAGCTATCTGTAGTGATATATTTATATAAGAACAAATTATTTTAATGTGAGTACATTATATTAAATTTTGTAAACGTTGTAGCCAACTAAAGACCACATTTTGGCAGACATCATATCTTCTGCGCCCAAGTGACGCCATCTGCTTACTCGCACTCGTTTAGCCGCCATTACTTAACAAAGTGTAGAGCGTTGTAGCTACTAGCCAGGTTGTACGCATGCGCGCACCAGTAAAAACCGTACTAACCTTGCGTTTTCTGCATAAAAATGTATTTATCGTAAAGATAGCTATCCAGCAGATAAATTAAGTTCATAATACGCGTAAAATATTAAAGTGGCTGATAACCTTTAACTGGTAGATAACTTTAACCTCCCGATAGTAGTATCTATCCGGTAGTCATAAGACCAGCCTAAATCAATAATATTGAACAAAGTTCAAAAATTAAATGTTAAGTTCATGAAAATATTTTCTACGTTTTTTTTTTCACGCATTATAAAATGGTGTTTAAAAATGTTAAGATATGTATTATAAGCTCAAAAACATTCAAATGATCTTGAATAATGTTAAAAAAAATAGACATCCTAATTATCTAAGTATGAGTTTTAGTGTTAATTTTTTTCAAATTATGGGATTTGATGTTCATTTTATCAAATAGAAACACAATAAAAATACATAAGTTAATCTAGGTTTTCATTTTACCGCTAAGCTTTGGGGATATGTTTTTAAAGGAATGATTAGTGTAATACATCTATATTTTCACATTCTCTCTCTGTATCTGACACACTCTCTCATGCTCTCACGCACTCTCTCTCTCTCACACACACACATTATCTCCCCACACACATATACACAAACACACACACTTTCTTTCTCATTATATTCTTTTCTCATTATTTCTCTCTCTTACACACACTCTATCCATTTCTCTCACTCTCTTTACCATCACATACACGCTCTATCACACTATTTATCTCAAATTATCCTTATTATAATTTCTCTTTAAAGCTCTCACAAACGCTCTCTTTCAAACGCTCTCTTTCAAACGCTCTCTTTCAAACGCTCTCTCTTTATCAAACGCTCGCTATTTCTCAAATGCTCTCTATCTCTCAACGCTCTCTATCTCTCAAACGCTCTCTATTTCTCAAACGCTCTCTTATTCTCAAACACTCACTTTCTATCTATCTCTAACGTTCTATCTCTTGAATGCTCTCTCCCAAACGCTCGCTCTTTCTCTCAAATACTCTCTCTCAAACTCCCTCTATCTCAAACTCCTTCTTCTTTCAAACTCTGTATATCAACCTCACTCTCTATCTCACATTAACTCTTTCTATCTTATACTCACTATTTCTCTCTCTCAAACACCTTCTTTCAAACACTCTCGCTCTTAAACTCTCTCTAACACTCTCTCACTCTAAATTTCTTTCTTTGAACTAATTTCTCCCTCTCTAATTTTCTCTTTCAAACTTCATTTAGACCTTCATTTAAATGATCAAAAACAAAGAGGAGAAATCTCACTCTCAATGAGTATTTCCTAACAACGAACCACTGTTGATGAAATCCTTCTTGCAGTGGCTGGAGGAACGACCCCCAAACTTTTTTCTTGGAAGCCCCAGGAGGATGTGGCAAAACATTCATATACAACATTCTCATTGACATTATAAGAAGTGGTAATAAAATAGTTTTGGCATTAATTGGAATTCCAGAACTACTTCTGGAATGTGGAAAAACAGTTTTTAAGACCTTTGGCATTCCAGTACTCCTAACAGAAACGCCTGTATCATCCATTAAAGCTACTTCTGTTTAAGCGTCTACTCTGAAAAAATCGTCACAAATACTCGTCAATTAAGTAACAATTTTACCAGCACTGGACGTCAATAGTATTGATCATCTTCTAAGGGACCTAATGCAGAACAACTCACCAATGGGTGGCAAAATAATGGTTTTCAGTGTTGATTTCCAACAGGTCCTTCCAGTTGTTCCTCAAGGTGGCAGAGTTCAAATAATCAACCCTTGCATTCAGAATTATAAAATCTGGCAATTTATTAAAATACTTCAACTGACCAAAACATGTGTGCCAACCTATCTCAATTGGAATTTGCTGAATGGTTGCTTAAACTTGGATGAAACCAAATTCCCCCTACCATTGCAGACAGAATAATCCGTATAGCAGATAATTTTATCAGGCAAGATACATTAATAAGGCATGTTTTTGTAAACCCCATAGACTGTAATTACCAGACAGTATACCGATAGAATACCTGCATATTCTCACCATCAAGTTCGCCACCTCATTGCCTACAGCTTAAAAAAGGTGCAGTTGTCATGTTAATTCTAAACATGAATTTAGGCCATTTCTTAGTAAATAGAGTTCACACTGTTGTTCAGAAAATGCACAGACATTCATTTCAGGTGAAAGGGAAAATATGGCAATCCAAGGGACAAACAATATTTCCCCCATGATTGAGTTCATTTCCACAGATAGCAATAGTCCATTCGTCTTGAAACGAAAGCAGTTCCCCATTCGATTAGCCTTCGCAATGACTATCAATAAGCCCCGACACTAGACATTCAAAAAACCCGGCATCTATCTATATATCTTGACGCGTGTCAGCTATATGTTGCATTCAGCCGTGTTTCTTTAGCTCAAGATGTAAACTTCCAAACAAAACATACTACGGGTCAGGGGCAAATACCTGGACAAGAGGGACTTACAATAAATATTGTTTCCAATGAAGTTTTAATTTAATGTGCAATAATCAATTGATCTACTCTGTTTAGGCCCAGTCTAATGACTACCAGAAAAATATTGCAATCTGGAGGTTAAAGTTAGCGACCAATTAAAGGTTATCAGCCTCTTTAATATTTTACGTGTATTAAGAACTGAATTAGTTTGTCAGATAGCTATCTGTACGATAAATATATTATTATGCAGAAAACGCAAGTTTGGTACGGATTTTACTGGTGCGCGCATGCGTATAAACCCTGCTGCTAAGGCTCAAACCTGGCTAGTGTCTACAACGCTCAACATTGATTAAATAATGGCAGCTAAACTAGTGCAAGGAAACAGATGGCGTCATGTGGGTGCAGAAGCTAGGTTGTCTTGTAAGTTCTAATTTCAGTGTCTGCTAAAAGGTCGATGATTTGGTATAGCATTTACAAACTCTATTTATTGTACTCACATTTAAGTAATTTGTTCTCATATAACTATAACTCTACAAATAGAATTGCAGTTTTTATAAAAGTGCAAATAAATGTTCTAACTTTGTATATAGTTAGAATCTGGGTCTGTGCCTAATAAACACGTGTACCAAGGTTTTAACCTAAACTGATGGTAGGTGAAACCTCATTTAAAACAACACGTCATTATGGCAACGCCAATTTTAACTTTCAGATAACTTATCGACCAAATATAAATATTCATCGGCCAGATTAATATCTATCCAGGAGTCATAAGATCGGCCCTTAGTAGTATGATGTGTTTGCTATTCACTTTAATAGTTATAATCCATGTATGGTTCAATGTGTGACCTTTATCAAAAATGTGCTGTTTAATCTTCTCTGTAGAGCCATTTTTTGTTTAATCCACTTTGGGAAAATAGTAAATAGGCTAGCAAAAGTTTAACATCAATTGTAGAATTTTCTGCACAATCCACTAATAAATATTATAACTCAACAAACAAGTTATGTTTAAATTTTTTCCTTCTTAAAATATTCCTTGGTTTTATTGTGTAGTGCCACTCCTGAAATTCATCAAGGTAGGCTTGGACCACTACCTGCTGGTGGCGTACATTGAAATAAGACAGAAATATATTTGGAAAGTGAGAAAGATAAAACCAAGGTGGAATTTAGAAAAACTAAGAAGCAAGAGTGGAATTGTGAGAAATTCAATAGAACAATAGTTAAGTGCAGTGACAGAAGAGAGTATAAGTGCAGGAGGGAAGTGGAATAGTGTTAAGAAAATTATTTTGAAGGTGCTAAGTGACAAAGTTAGAAAAGTGAAGAGGACTGCACTAAAGCCCTGGGTAGCAACAGAGATGCTTCAGAAAATGGAAGAAAGAAGGAAATGGAAAAAAGTCAACAAAGAAAGATACATGAGGCTAAACAACGGTTTAAGGAGAGGAATATACAAAGAGAGGAAAGACTATAGAGAGAATAAATATTATTAGATTATTGAAAATCAAAGAAAAGGAAGGTATTACCTCATTTACCAGAAAGCAAAGGAACTAGGATGGTATAAAAACAAAGGTGTTCAAACAATAGGAAAAGAAAACCCAAAGTGTCAGATGGTGACGGATTATTGAGAGGTTCTTATGATTTGGAAAATATATATAGAATAACTGTATGGCAAGGCAAATCGACCAAAAATGTAGAGGAAGACGAAAAAGGACCCAGCATTATTAAGAGTGAAGTGGAGAGAGCCATAAAGGACATGCAAAGAAGGAAAGTTGCTGGAGATGATGACATCCCAGCTGACCTTCTGAAGGAACTGGGAAACAAGGGATTAATGGTTCTGACAAACCTATATAGAGGATCTATGAAACCGGAGAATGACCCAAGGACTTTCTAGATTTAACCATGGTGGTTCTAAATAATAGTAAGAATAAGAAAGACAATAAATGCAGTGACCACAGGACTATCAGCCTCAACTTTCATGTGGAGAAGATCGTGGCAAGAATATTCAACAGGGGACTGGAACAGAAAAAAGAAAGTGTGAAGGAAGAAGACCAGTTTGTATTCACAAAAGAAAAGTAACCAGAGATACCATCGGTATGCTGAGAATAATATCAGAAAAATGATGAAATTCAAGGAAATAATTTACATCGATTTAATTGACTGTCAAAAGTCGTTTAAAAGAGTAAAGTGAAAGTAAATTATGGAAATATCAAGAAGATTGGCATCAACTGGAAGTACAAAAGGATGATTACAAAACTGTACTTAGGCCAGCAAGTTAAGGTGAGCCTGAATGATGGAGAGACTAACAGCGTAGAAATAGGAAGAGGAGTGAGACAAGGATGCTGTTTGTCACCCAATCTGTTCAAATTGTATAGAGTGGCTGATCAGGGAAGCCTTGTACGGACGTGACACACACAGGATAGGAGTACGCGTCATCAACACAACAAAATATGCAGATGATCTAGCATTGCAGGTCAACAAAAAAAAAGAGGAGTTGCAGGAATTGATTGACCAGTGGGAGAGATAGGGAAATGATATGACATAAAGATCGACATTTAGAATTCAAAAGTGAGGTGATTTCAAAAAAAGGAAGAACCATTGAAAATCAAAATTAAAAACCAGGAGTTGTAAAACGTAGGGCAGTTCAAGTATCTAGGAAGTCTGCTGACAAAGGATATCAACTGTACCAAGGAAATTAGGTCGAGTATTGCCATGGCCAAGGAAGCTTTCAACAAGAAGAGGTTACTGCTGACCAGAAAGTTGAGTTTGGATATGAGGAACAAACTGTTAAAGTGCTACATTTGGAGCATCGCTCTGTATAGAGCAGAAACTTGGACTCTTAGGAAGATGGAAAAGAAATACTGGAGAGATTTTAAATGTGGTGTTGGAGAAGACTTGAGAAGATTAGGTGGACAAACATGGTGACAAATGAAGCAGTCCTCAGATGAGTGGTTGAGAAAAAGAACCACTTTGGATGTGATTCTTCAGCGCAAAGGAAACTGGATCAGTCACAACTTTAGGAGGAACTGTCTTCTGCACGAAGTCATAGAAAAAATTAGGGAAAGAGGAGCTTAGGAATAAGGAGGATTCCAAATACTAGATGATTTGAAGGATAGGAACAAATTCTGAGAGCTGAAGGAGGAGGCAGAACACAGGGTGCATTTGTGGTCTAAGTTCACTGACAAAAGGAATGTATTTGTTGTAAGACAGATCACCTAGTAATAATAATAATCCATATCTAGAAACCAATGTAATGACAAGTTATTCTATCACATTATTAATCTAACTCCAAGACAAATTTATAAATGGGAATTAAAATAAAAAAATAATCTATATAGCATCAGATGAAAAAATAAATGGTACGGAACCCCTAAAAGACTTTCTCGGTCTACTGTTTAAAAATGGAGATATTTACACATAGTTTGTGAGACTAAATAATATACAATAGCAAACCCAAGCATAAATTTCACTATATTTATGTAAAACAGTTTTTGAGTCCCAGTTTTAAATTTTAAATATTTATTTTTAAAGAATTAATGTCCTAATTTGTATTTTTGGACCAATAAAAAAGATTAATATTGGGTCCACAAGGGTCAACACTTCTTATTAAAATTTCGACTTCCGATCGACATTTTATTAGGTGTTGCACATCTTCAGTTCAGTGCATTGATATTAAATTCCTCATTTATAAATTTTGACCAATAAAAAATTTAGGTATTGGCAATTGAGTCTAAAATGGAGAGAGATCATTGTTGTATAAACATTCCTGCTAAGAGGTGTAAGAAAAAATAACATAAACCTTGTGAGAGACTTATGTTTTGTAACGTTTTATGCCGATAAACGTTACAACAACCGAACGTAAAGCTGTGCAAATGAACATTATTCAAGACACCTAAAGAAATAGACAATAATATACTCACCTGATGCCCCATTCACCGCAGACTGCCTCACCGGCCGATCGACCCCCCCCCCCCACGCGAGCACTACATCCTCGTCGGAGTGTTGAGTGAAAACTAACAGAAATAAAGGCGTGTCGTGTTAGACACTGAATACCCCTATGAATCATGGGAAAGTATGACGTAGAGGAGGCCACGTAAAAAGAAATGAAGGAAGGTTCGAGTCTCTTCTCCAAGGTTATAGGTTGTTCCACTCCATGATGTTTCACCCCTTCCCTCTGGTCCGTGTCTTGTTCTACTGTGTTCTGTTTCCCCCTTTGTTCCCCCCTCTCAGTATTAAATCATTTATATACCGGTGTCGTTTAGTTTAAACTTCACTTCTTGGTTCGGCGGTGTCGAAAGACATCTAGGATGATATTAAGGTATAAATTCTATTTTCGGACTTTGTAAATTCAAAATTCCCTTTTGGACACACGTTAATTATTCTCAAAAATATGTACAAAAAACTTAAAATGTAATCATGGATTAAATTTAGGTATTTTTTTTTAAGAGAAATAAAGTCCCCTCAGGACGCAAGTCTTTGCCATGATTAGTTTAAATGTTTATAATGATAAACTACAGGAATCATGTTTAAAGGCCCATCTGGCTCAGAAGGTAATTTATTACTGTAAACAAAAGTAACTTTACATGACTTTGCAAGGCCACGCATGGCGTGTTGCCTATGAGAGCCGAGGCGTCTCATTTGCCCTTCCGGCCGTATATTTTGTACGTACTTGTTTTATGTTTTGTTTTGTAGACTATGCCTTTTGCACAATAGGTATTTTTGGTAGTAATGATACCCTAGTCAATGAGAGATATTACAATTATTTAATACAAAAGATTCTAGTTTGTTGTTTGTTGAACTATTGCCCAAAGATGGCCGAGTTAAACTTAGCTGTATGGCGGATTGCCATAGAGACCCAATAGGGGTCGTGTTGTAAACTTTTGGTACTCATATAGTACTTTTTTGGACCACGTGTCATGAAGACTATTTCACCTTTGCGGGCTTAACCCATTTGTGATAACTACGTTACTATTGTGGGCTTAACCCGATTTATGTATATATTTACCTTTTTTATGATTGTTATTCTTAATATCAATATATATATATATTCACTAATATTGTTATGTTTCATAATAAATATATGTTATTTTTCATTCAAATATTTTTCTTAATATTAGTTAATAAGTCATAACTCTTAGATATTCTCGCCCTCTTCCCCTGATATATATTTTTTTTATATGTCTATTCAGCTAGTGATATTGATGAGAGAGTTCATGATAACACAAAATGATGTATAGGTCAGAGAGACAGGCCTATTCGTCACATATTGTTCTATCGGCTCCACTTCAAATATCATTTGTTGTATTTTTTTTTATTTTGCATTCTGTTTAAATTTGTGCACCAGCCTTTGTCTATGAGAGGACAAGGGGGTGGTACAGTTTAATTACTCTGTGGCATTGAAGAATTATTGCATTAAAACTTAAGTAGCATATGTTTACAACTAAAGCTCACAAAACTGTATTAATATATTTGCCAATATCTCAGAAACTGTTGGTTTTATAAAATTATATTTCGTATAAAAGTTTTTTTATTTTTAATAGCAATACAATTTTGCAACGATAAGTTATTTAGTATCTCAAATAGTTGTGGAGATACGGAAATTTACACTTCTGTAAGGTGCCCTAAAATAATTTTCTTGGGAAAATAAAAATAGCCAGTTTATTTATAATCCTAATCAACGCCTAGATACGAATTTTAATCCAAATCGTTAGAGCCGATTTTGAGAAAATCGATATTTTCTCTTTTCGACCTTTATAAAACTACTCTAAATTTTAAGTTTAAAGAGCCGCACAGACAGACGGCATTGAAAAGACCATTTTTAGGGGTTTGGGGGGGTCATGAGACGTTGACATCCATCAACATATCAGTTTAGATTTTCTTACGGTCGCAATACTTAACCTTTAGTTTTTGAAAAGTTAAAAAAATATACATATTTGCGTATAGCTTGAAAGTTATTTGTCTTAAAAAATATGTTTTGATTAGAATATTTATATTATAAATATATCTACATATTTGTAATGATAATTAATTTCATATCTCAAATAGTTTCGGAGATATGATAAAAAATGATAATTTACGCATCTGACGCATAAAGTAATTTTGCCGAAATATTGAGAGTAGCCATTTTGTTTGGAATATGTATAAATGTTTAGAAATGAAATTTAATCAAAATGTTTAGAGCCGATTTTGAGAAAATCGACTTTTTCTATTCTTGCTCTTCAGTAAACTACCCTTAATTTTAGGGGTAGATATTCAATTTCAAAAATACCTCGGGGCAACCATATGAAAACCCTAGATACCAAGTTATAGCCCGATCGGTAAAATAGTTTAGACTTTAGTCAGAGGTACAGACAAACAGACAGATGGAAATTCAAAATCACTTTTCCTGATTCAGAGAGTCATGAAACGTCAAGATTCATCAAAATCTCGAGTTAGAATTTTTTGACGATCACAATACTTTTTCTACCTGTAAGATAGTGAGAAAGTAATAAGACACAGGAGAAAACAAGTATAATGCACAATTTTCATGTAGTTAAAATGCCCAATTGATCAAAACTGGATGCATCATTTGTGAACATAATTAACTTACATTTATTTTTAACTATAAGTAAAGAATCTTAACCCTCCGTCAAGTGCGCCGTAAATTGATTTTTGTGATAATTGGAGCAAAGAAGTGGCGCCACTTTGTTTTTCATCCAAATTTCTTACGCTCTCGTGTGATGAGCTTGTATTTATTTTTGCTTTTCATTGCCATCTTCAAGAAGTGATCCTCTACTTGCATACAGTAATTGTGCATTCCGTGTAACGCACGTCCGGATATGTAATTAAAACTTCACTCTCTTTTTCTTCTTTATTCGATCTTTATTTGAATTATATAAGTATTTATTCATAAAAAATATTGCTTATTCGGTTTTGTTTTGTTTCAAATTATTTTCTACGTGAAAACTTTGTAGTATGTCCAATTTATAAGCCTTTCTGCCGCCAGTTGCCAGGGTTTACTGTAACAGGGCCTACATATTCAATTATCATTTTCTTCGAGCCGAAATACTTTGATGATTATTCTTTCCAGTACCCAAATTTTATTTTACGCGATGAAGATGAAATTGATGACACAAAGCAACACAGCCCTAATGTAAATGAAAGTGAAATGCCTGATGAAGAGGACGAAGAAATACATTCTAGTGATCCTCAGAGAGACTCAGAACAAATATGTGACAATGAAGATGACAAAAATGCCGAACCTGATGAAACCAGCATTTTTTTTAACATAGGAAGAAATAACGTTACTAAATGGATGATAACTGATATTTATACTACTTATAAAACCAAACGGAAAAATATTTTTTAATAATGAGATTTCCTAGGCGAGCTAAAAGATAAGGGGAAATAAAAAAAGAAGTCGAGGCAGTTTTACTCTTCATGGCTACTGACATTATAGGTGAAATTGTAACATGCACCTATTCATACCTAGTCCGTATTCAAGAAGTAGTGCAGTCCTCAAGATAGCGGGATTAAAAAAACACGACCAGTTGTGAAATGATGACTATATATATGGGTTATTTTTGTATTTGTTGAGTGGGTATAAATAAACTCAACCATACTAATATGCATTAATTGTGAACAATTGATGGCACTTGACTTGAAATTCTACGAGCTTGCTTAAGTGCAAAGAGATTTCTCCTTCTGAGATGCATCAGGTTTGATGACAAGAAGACAAAGAGTGAAATCTCTTTCCTATCAGGTACTGTACATACTTGAAATGTAATGGTTGAGTGCATATGGTACTGTGGACGAAAATTGGAATCATTCGGAGGATGGTGTGAATTTACTGTACAGTGTTTATCCCAAACAATCGTTCGAATTATGGAGTCAATATTTATTCTGTCTGTGATGCTAGATTATTTTGTACCAGCAACCTTGAAGTAAGCAATTGGAAACTAGTCACATGGCACCTTCTCATCTCCAAACATACTGTTTGCAATTATTCACAGGTCAGTGGAAGCAATCAAAGACAACAGAAAATTGGTATATAATTTTTCCTTTGGATTGAGAGTTACATGACAATTAATTGTCTCCTGTGCTCTTCTCCCATAAAAACAAGGAGATTGTCTTCCAAAAAGATTTTATTTAATTTTCTTATGTGCCAAAGAAGAGTAAAGTTGTAAAATTACTCTCAACAATTGATGAAATTGGTTTAGTAGATGACATAATTTTAGATTATAATGGGACCAAAGAAGGATTAGATAGAGTAGTTCAGATGTGTTATTTTTACTTTGTATCTGAAATTACAAAATATGTCCCTTGATGATCCATTTATCATTGATAAAGCTGGTATGAATAAACATATAGTGTTTAAATTCAATAAAGAAAAACCTAAAGACTGAAGGAGATCTTTCCAAAAAACTAGCTCTTCAGCTAATGAATGAGCAATTTACTCTTCGATATTTTTTACCCATTCTTTCAGTAGATATAAAGCTCTTTCTAGATAAATTACCGACCACAGGATGAAGTATAACTATTTAGCCAACATACAAAACCGTGGAAGATGCCACACATGTGGAAGAAGTAAGAAGTAAGAACCGCAACACCAGCATTAATTGTGACAAGTCCAATAAGTGTGTGTGCAAGAAACTTGCGAAAATAACTTATCTATGTGAAGTATGTGCTGAAGTGCATAATTCAAACTAAAATGAATTATTTTGTGAATTTTCCACAAATTTGTTTCTGTTCATGTGTGTTATCAGTCAAGAAACTGTTTAGATATTTTAAATCCTATCTTAAAAACTTACAATTTAACTTAAATAAATCAATGTATATAGATAATTTTTTTAAAACATCTGTAGCTTTAGTCAAAATAAGAAAACAAAATACAAAATGGTATCGTTACTGGCATTATTTCATCCATAAAAAAATGCCACAAAGTGCGCCGTGCGCCTGCCCATATTAAATGGAGAGGCGCACCCAACATAGAGTTAATATAACTAATTAATATTAAAAGTAGCTAATATACATTATGTAAATTAAATTGTTCATAGTAAAAATTAAACCTTCATAATAAGTTTATTATGAGTTAGTTTTAATTTTATTTTTAAAACAAGCTTTATAAATAGCGACCAAATATTTTAAGTAAATTTAGATTACTAGTCTAAATGTTTTTTCAATATATGTTACAGAATATATTAAATTATTTCTTAAAATGTAGATTCTTATTAAAATATATCATTTTTTCATTTAAATGATGTAATAGTAATGAAGTATGACTGAATCATTCATTAACACTTCTTAATTTAATGGTATTGCTATAGTTATATCAAGTATATTTATTGCCTTTGGGAAAATTAATGCTGAGATGTATTCATATAGTACTTTTAATTCAATATTTTAAAATATCCATAAACATATTTTCTTCACTTTACTGAAACACAACTACAAAGAAATGTTTTGCTTTGATACATTTGCAGATCTCTTTTGATAAGATTATTTTACTATAGTCAGTGGTAGCTTAGTTGATGAAATTTCTTGGTTGACCCAGAATGATGACTAAAGGAATAGAGGGAAAGTAATAAGTGAAATAGCAAGAGACCTAAGAACAAAAGGTTTTCCTCGTACTAGCTACATAAAGAATCTCTTTAACTTCTGTCATTCCTTAAGAGACTTGGTGTGAAGCTTTGGAGATCTAACTAAGAAGTGAAAATGGAAAGACATTTTCGACAAAAGAGTAACTTTGAATCGTACGCCAGAAATACAATTTGATAAGGTAAGAGTAAAAGTAAAGCTCTTATTTTAAAGGTTGAATTCAAGATATGTTCCAAAATAATACAACTCAACTGTTAATCAAGAAAACTTTAGACTCAAAACTTTCCCTTGATCTTAAAATAAAATTATTTGTGAAGCAAAGAATATGTAATCAACTTAAAAGCAGAGCACACTAAATTCACACCAAGGTAATTTAAGGATTCTAAAAATTTCGTTGCAGTTGAAATAATGAAAGATAAAATGTTAGTTATCAGAATATCAAAAAGCATTTAGCTCCTACACCTAGTTTATTCAACTTTACAAGTTGAAAGAGGCAATTGTTTAGTTTTAATGTATTTCATATCGTTTTTAGTGTTACTAAATAATATTTTGTAATTTGCAGCTTAAAAATTTCGATGATAGAAAATAGAAACAAGTTATCGTTATTCTATAATTTATTCACATGAATATTTACTTCAGGAAAATAATTGTACATCTTATTTTGCTTGAATTTCAACCGTTTCCAGGATACATTGCGTATTAATCCTCTTGCCAATAATTAGTCCTCTGATATTAAGACCTAATCAGTCGTCTAAGGAGGGACGTAAGCCTGAAGGAAGCTGCTTCAAGTGACATTAAGTCTGATCGACACAAAGTAGGATTAGAAAATATAGATTCTCTTTTACCAAATCTGGAAGTGAAGGGAATTTTTTTAGAGGTATATATTATTTATAGAAAAAATTGTTTCAAAAATTATAAAATATATTTAATTTGTTTGTTATTTTACATTAAGTTATTATTTTTTACAAAATTATTAAATTTTGCCCTAATTCTTGACTTGACTCTAATATTTGAAAAACCTGATTCGGTGGCTGCATTTTCTAAGGCACTACTTTTACAGTATACTAGACTGCTTATGACATGAAGATAAAGGTTCAAATCTCGGTCGGGTAAATGAGGATGGTTTTTCCAAAATGGTTTTCAACTCTCCCTCCACGCAAATTCGGATACACTTCCTCAAATGTTAACCTTCCTAATCCCTAAAACCATTAACGTAATTAGTACAAATGGGTACAGTCTAAATAGGTAGTAAAACGCGGTTCTAAAAAAATGAACAGCAAAAATGTGGTCAGAATAGCAAAATCTCAATGAAAAAGATTTTCTTAAAATTTTGTTAATATTTTCATCCCTTTATATTATTATAGTAGCAAACAAACATACTATAGGATAGTTGATCAGTATGTAAATGCCTTTCTTTTCTGACTATGAAATAACAAACTACCTCGGTTCTCCAGTGTTGGCAAAATACCACCAAAATGGAGGGCTAAGCTTTGTATATTTCAAAGTCATGAAATTACTGGGAGAAAATACAAATATTAATAAATATCTGAGTCATTAAAATATCCAAGATATCCAAGTTTTTTAAAACAATTTATTTTAAATATATTTTATTCTTATTAATACAGGCTTAGCTTAAACATTTTTATTTATAAGTGAGGAGGGCTAAGAGCTTTAATTAGCCACCTAACAGACTTAGTGACGCAATTCTTTCTAGCACGGCCAGAAAATAATAACTTTCTAAACTGTATGAAATAAGTTTTATTTTCAGAGGATTATTGCTAAAAAATATCTTAGCGATACTTAAAATTAGGTATCTACCCAACATATATATTTATATAATATATCATCTTCCACTGACTTTGTAACATTATTAAGAAATTTTGAATCATATTCATCCAAGAAAATGTAACTAATTTGATACGTTATAGTGGTTCTCATTGTTATATTACGGAAATATATATGGCATGACACCATCCTACTTAATTTGTCATATAGATTATCATAGTGTATGACTACATTTTCAAAATCAATCTAAAGTATTCTTAAAATGATTTTTTATATAAAAAGATCAAATATTATCATATCAAATAAATCATTCCTCAGATACACTTTTTGAACAAACATGCAGTAGTCATTTTTGAAATATCAAATTTTCAAAAGTTATCCACCGGTATACCATCTTTACACAAATTTTATCATGGAAAACAAGTAAACAGTGTAATTTATCATACCAAACATTCTCCAGATAACAATTTTAAACATAATCGTTATAAAACACATTTTTGACAAATATTTTATTTAAAAAATATGATTTATCAGTAAATTATCCTTAAATGATTTTTTTTTCCTTGTTGGACTATACTATGGCACTTTTTTTTGTTTTTAGATAGGCCATAGTGGGAATGTGCAAGAAAAGCTTGCTACCTATCAGCTTAAATAATTTTTACCTATATTTTATCCAAAGACATATAGTTTCAATGTGAATAAATTTTATGCTAATAAATCTAACCTAACTAAACAAATCTGAGATATAACCAACATAAGATTTGACTGTAGATATTTTATCTTACATAATAAAGCCATAATACTATACTGTGTATATACATTTATAATATTCATTTAAAGTATTTTCATTTTCAAAAGTGACAAAAAAAAATTATAGATATTATTTTTATATCACTTTTACAATCTGAAAATTGGAGCCTAAATTCCAGGGCTCAATTTCGTCAGCACCAAAATTTTGTTAAATTGAGTAATATCCTTCACAGTTGGGAATAAATGTTTGGAAATTTGATTGTAGTGTCTGTTCTATAATTAATTTGTATTGAAAGTGGTGCGCTAATATTATTTTGTTCAAAATGTTCATATTAAACGTCCCTGATAAAATAATTAATAATAGAAAATGGTTCAATATCTTCTTTGGTATATCAAATAATATTTTAAAATGTATAATCCCAAAATGTTAGGTCACATTTCAATAATTAAAACAGCTATTATTATCGTAACACAAATTTGCCACACAATTGAAATATATGAGAATAGTGAGATTAACTTTTATTGTTGGTTATGAGGAAACGTATATAGCTAATTAACATTTTGTAGGATAATTTAACTACGCTTATTGGAAGTACCAAATACTTTCTCAAATATTTCATCAAGGTAATTCAAATATATATGGATTAGTAATAATGTATTGAATAATTTTGATTCAGTTATTAGAGGTTTTTGACAGCAACATGAAACCCTAAAGACTAATAATTAGTAAAAATGATAAAGGTGGTTGTAAAATATTCGAGCATTAATGTGATAGGCCCATTTACACTAATTTAAATTACTGATAAATGGTTTAACCGATTTTAACAAACGAACACTCATTTTAAAGTTTAGGTGTCTAAGATGTTGGGAAAACAGTAATCTATATCGTTAACCCAATTATTCTAGCAATTTTTTTGATTTCCTGATGTTACTATTTGATTACATCACCATGGAAACCCTGATAGGGTATAACTTTGTTTTATTCCGGTAAATAAAATATGTATAGTTGTATTTATCTAGTTTTCTAATAAATTATTAGTTGAGATTAGTTGAGATAATAAATTACTAGTTTAGATTTAGTTAGTGAACTGAGAAAGGGGTAGTTTAAAGGTTATCTATCATCTTTGTGTGAAGTAGAAATAAGTATATTTTGCTTGAAATTAAACACCAAAAGCTACAAATATAATCTATATAAATTTGATAATCATTGACGAGAAAGCCTTCAAACAGAATGTCAAGTAATGCGTCATTCTATAAAATCTCTTCCCAATATAGTTTTTTAATACATTTTAGCACGATTATCTGTAGACATTTCTACAACGATCCATTAGTAATACATACAAAAATGTAGTGATAAATTAATTATAAACGTACCGTATAGCGATTTTATACAGAGAGTAGAACATATAATACAGGATATATGGGACAAATGGCGGGAGACCACATACCAGCAGAACTCACAGAAGGTAAAATGGTAGCACGGGGTTTGTGGAACAAATTAGCTGCACAACGGTTTTCGGCAGTTATGGGCACCCTAAATCTTATTTGTACTTTAATCCAACTTCGGCTCGGGCACGCTTAAATGAAAGATCGACTTTATTCGATTCTCAAGGTTCCGTCTTCACATTGTGTGGTTTACCATTTTCCTGAAATATTACATGTATTTATGACTTTCACTGTTCATTAATTGGCACGCGTAGATTACATTCATTATTTTACTACAGACTTTTCTTTGGTTAATGTGCTAAACTTAAATAATGTTAATTTGTACAAAGCGGCTGTTTAATTTTCTTTTTAACATAAATATATCGGTATAGATACGGATCAAATATCTTCTCGATTATCCCGTAGACGAGATTCACGATTAGTTATAATAGGTTATGTGGCTTATAACTGGATGAAATGCATGGTAGTATCAAGAAAGTAGCGTAGGAAGTGAATAGGATAATAGCGTTTCTGGTTGATCGAAGTAAATATCTTTGGTGCCATTGAATGAAGAATAGAAAAAGTGTCTGTATTGATTGAATAGATTTTTGCTTATAATATTAAATCTATATCTTTTTCTAGGGTCTAAATTTACGAAATCATACGAACTAAATTTAAATATCTTTGCTCCACGATTAAAACAAAACCACATAAAAAAGTTTCACAATACAAATAAACATTATTGGGAACGTAGTAATATTTTATGACTATTTTTACTTTATCTGACAATTCGTTTAGGTTAGAAGCCATTTTGAACTTATTATATGCCTACTTTAGGATGTTGGAAACATGTACAGTAAAATTATTGCTAAACAAAACTTTAAGTTAAATTCAAAATCGTGCCGTTCTTTCGTAGAGAAACCAATACTTGCGTGTGCATTATGTAAAACTTTTTCCTCATTTAACTTCATTACTGAAGAACTTTTGAAAACATATCCAATTACAAAATAAGTCAGATTTCTTTTTATTATAATCTCAAAAAATAACATTTCTAAAATATCAAATTATGGGTATTTAGAAAATTAGTAGAAAGCTGATTATGTTTTATTCAATAATACTTTTTGTAAAATATTTAAGTGAATGCCTCTAATGTCATATTTTAAAAATATAAATTTCAATTTTATAATATTTGACACAACTTATTTACAAAGTAAAGTAAGTAAGTAGGCTAAGTAAAATTATAATACACGGAATTTAACATAAAGTCGGGATAACATTTATTAAATCATATTGTTTAGATAAATGTTTAAAAACTACACTTGGACACCACAATTAAATTTGATATATTTAGATTAGTGAGGCTATGTTCTACCACTCACCTTTATATATTTAAATTTATATAACTAATCAATACTGTCTTATTTTAGTTAAAAAAATTACGAAAAAGCAAGTTAAACACTTTTAGTTGCCATACAATATGTATAAATAAATTATTTAAATAATCAAGACAAGAGATAATTGTGGTAATTAATTTACTAGTGTATAGTAGAAGAAAACAAATATAATTTCCACTAATAATCGAAGCTTGATTTGATGTTGCTCTTTTTTTTATTACTCTGTAAAACCTTCCAATCAACCACTCACTAATCACATCTGAACATTTAATTTATTTATTTATAACCATTACACATAACTATGAGAACTACAGTTAGTTACGCAATGAGCAAAGGACACTCCCTCTTATTTCTTACCTATGTTAACAATATAGACACCTTGACTGACATTTAAAAGATAGGAAAAAAATGTATTATGTTACAAATAAAACACTTTTATGTCAACCGCTCAAGTTTAAACCTTAACATTCCCATTCCTTCCCGCACCACCCTAATACACCCATTATTTACTTTTAATTAAAATTAGTACCTTTGGGCCATTACCACATTATTTACAGGATGTACTGAGGGTGTATTGTCCTAAATAGTTTGACACTCCTCAGCCAAGAAAGTTTTGACATATTTCCTTTAAATTCCATATTCTTTATCCATACCCCATCCGTGTAAATATTAGAATGAATTGGTCAAATATTTAGACATTGTGTATATTTACTTTAATTTGTATTTAAATATATAGAAATAACTTAAGCTCATTTGGCATATTTTTAATATATACCTGGAATGTATATATTAATAAACTCTGAAAATATCTTATATATATTTTAAAGAATTATTTATACTAAGACAATTACAATCTAGACCATTATCAAGTAAACTAATATATTCTATAATGTACTAAGATTTAGGTGGTTTGTGAGCTATAAAATAGTTATAGAAATTAAAACTAATGTCTTATGACATGATCAGAGTTGAAGTTGTAGCTTTCGACATTTAATTTCTATTTCAACAGCCATAATCTAAGAAGAAGAGTTAGATGAAGCGTTAAATGACTGACATACGATAGGGAACAGGGTTTGACCCCGGGTAGCTAAACAGTAGTGGATTTCTTTAAAATTATTACTACCTTCTTCTTGTTTACATAAGTCACTTATAGCTAGTCAATGCTGTTGTTCGATTGCATAATTGGGCAACTTATAAGTTAAGGCTACATTTGTTATAATTATGCCCAACTAATAGGCCTATATCAGTTTTTTACCTCTCCTGATCTAAGTATACTTTGCCAACCTCTCCTAATGAGGCTGTCAATTTCCCACGAGCGTGAAAAACGACCACTAATTGGCTCCAGGAGACGGATAATCCACAATACGAGACAATATTATCTTGGTCTTTATTAACTGGTGGTATCTCTACTCCAATAAGATACTGAGGCACAGGAGTATGACGGGTTCGACAGGAGAAGATTCGTGGCAGTGATCAGTGATACAATTCCCGTCACTCTGTCACTCTCCTAGAACAATCATGTAACTCTCTAGATCAGCTGTTCTCAAACTTGGTTTAGATTGTACCCCTCAGCCACGACTAAATTGTAATGTACCCCCATGAAAAAAAATCCAAATGACACTTTTTTTAAATGTATGGCCACATGGTGAATTATTATTGATATATTTAATCTATTGGGGAAAAAATATCTTTAATCAAAGTAATTCAAATGTGGCAAAGCTATTTAGAGAGAATCCTACTGTTATAGCCTTAACATTAGGCTATCTCTTATTGAAAATCGTTATGGTCAGTTAAAAAAACATAATTTTACTGTAAAAAGTCTGTAGAAAATTGTAGCTGATATATTATGAATCCCAAAGTTTTTCAATGAGATGGTTGTGGCTGCATAGCTTGACACAGCTTTTTGATCTGAACGTCCAGTTGAAACTTTCAAGCCTATTGCATACTTTTTCAGGCACACCATGGATGAAAAACCACTCTCACAGAGATATGTTGCTAATGTAAAAGGCGTCAAGTAGAGGTTGAAAAATTATCAGAGATCTGTCTCCAGCTAAGAGAAAATAGAGGGAAAGGAGGAGTGTAAATAACCAGATAACAGTAACTGTCAACAATTAGGGTTTTTCATAGGTCCCTTGTTATTTTGCCAATCTTACCTTGAGAGCTGCTCGCGTACCCCCTGAAAGGTGCCCGCGTACCCCAGTTTGAGAACCGCTGCTCTAGATACTTCATGTCACTTTCTAAACTCATGTCTTTCTCTCTTTTTAGATCAATAATATACCTGTATACTTGTATCCTCATGTTTCTTTCTTTCTCTCTAGATCAGTAATATACTTTTAAAGTATCCTCATGCCTCTCTATAGATCAATATTATATCTTTATAGTAGCCTCATGTCTCTCTCTCTATACCTCATTTCTATACGTCATTTAATTTTCTAGATCAATAATGTAAACCTCTATTTCAATAATATTTCTTTATAACCTCCTCATGTCACTCTCTAGGACAATAACGTCACTTTCTATTACCCTCATATAAATTATGTATATTTCTAGACCTATTCATGTCACTCTCTAGACCAATGATAAACTCTCTGGCCCCCACCAGTTAAGAGTTATCCCACGGTAATCTCTATTATAAACTCTCGAGCCCCCACCAGTAAGAGTTATCCCACGGTAATCTCTATTACATTATACTCTCACGTTGTATGTCCAGGCTTGACTATAGATACAATTAATTTCGGCTACATTTTCTTTTCCCAATCTTTATATCCACACATGGTGGGACTTTTCTATAGATATTATTTTGAAGTTTTAAAATAATATTATACACCTTATAGAAGGTGTATTAAATGAGTTAAATAAAAAGATAATCCAGAGGAGTTAAGTCTACTTAACTCAAAATCAGAGGTCTGAAACTCAATCCCCTACAAAGGTACTAGAAGGATTTTTCCATCTTGTTGTCGTTTATCACTATATATAAAGCTAAATAAATTATAAATATTGTCTTAATGTACATTATATCAATTGAGTTTAATTAAATAAATTTATAAATAATATTTAGGATAAAAGCCTTTTCTACGGCATTAAAATTAATCTATAAAAAAGAAGGCACAGTAATATCAACATAATATTATGTTAATAAATATACTAATCTCGACCTATTTGCTTATTGGTAAGCTTGTGCAATCAAATCACCCCAAAATAATTGGTTTTATTTTTAAACTTAAATAATCCCACAACATCTTACAACCTATCCGGTCAATGCACATTTAGTTATACTAATGGGTCAAGGATGAATATAATGTGGTTTTATAAAAAATGTACTAGCATTTGAAAAAGCTCAGGATTTGAGTGAGACCTCCTCGTCACTTGCAAATGAGATTAAACTAGCTTTACGTTCAGGCCACTTTACCACAGAGGGAGCACATATTAATTTGTAAACACAATTATAATATTTTTAATTAATAGAAGGTGAGACGCGAAGATGAGTTTTTAATAATTAATAATATAGACTATTTTTGGACAGAAACAATGGCCCTTAGATGCTTAGTATTTACTCATCAACCACTTAGTTGATAGAGCTGTAGGGGGTAAAGAATAATGAGCCCAATTTTAAATCCCAATACAAGAATAATTATCCTGAATTAATTTGCACTCCATTGTTTAAGTAACTTACAAATTGGCGCTGCTCTTTCAACGGCTATTGTAAGTAATATGGTTGGACTCAGGTGTATTAAAAGTTATTAAAAATAATATAATAAAGACTTTTATTTAACACTAACCCACCTCTGTGGCCTTGTTAGCTAACGCGCTAGTTTCGTGTTGAGCTAAACTGCCGAGAACGGGTAGATAGGGTTCGAATTTGGGTCGGGTGAACTGGGGGAGGTTTTTCATAAATGTTTTTTATTCTCCCTCCATACAAATGAGGGTTCACTTCCTCTATATTCAACCTTCCCAATTACTAGCCCATTACCGTAATTAGTACTTAAGCGTACAACCCAAATGTGTAGTAAGACGCGGTGCTAAGTATTGGTATTTTTAGCACCGCGTCTTACTACCCGTTAAGATTATACGCCTATGTACTAATTAATCTAATGAGATAGGACTGAGGAAGGTTGAATTTAGAGAAAGTGTACCCAAATTTACGTGGAGGGGGAAAGGGAAACAGATTTGGGAAAAACCACCCTCGGTATACCCGACCGGGATTCGAGCCCTTATCTCCCTATCATAGGCAGTATAATCTTTTAAAAATACAAACCTAGCTAGAGAGAATGGAAACAGAAACATTGCACACCCTTTATAATAAGCTTAAGGCTAGTTACACAGGAGTTTGATCTTCTCTCATAAAGTACAATTTTGCAGTTGTGTGTTAGTAAAATGAGTTCAATTGTGTAAATTTCTCTAGCAACCCACATACAATTTCATATTTTGAAAGATAATACTGATATATATTTATATATAATCAAATTTTCATAGATTGAACATTATAATGAAGTTAAATACTGTGAAAGAAATCTGACCTTTGCAGTTGTCTATTTTGTCTATGATATTTGTATCAGTTTGAAGACGTTCTATAGACCGCTAACTTCAATTAATCGAACCAAATATGTTTTAATCGCTTTGTTTATAATATGACTAGAAACATAATATAATTTAATTTCAATTAATTTACATACACGGTACTAGGAATAAAATTATCCTTGAAAAAGTTGCTATAGGCACCAAAAAAAAATAGTACGGTGCACCGCACAGACTTTCTCACGCTTTTGTCTTAAAAAAGATCTTTACTAAAAGCTCGTAAGATCATAATTGAAATAATATCAGTCACGAGATTATGAGAAATGTTTATATTTTATGTGAGCTGGAGCTCAAATAAGTGTATTTTACAATTTTGTCTGTCCTCATCATGTCTGTCTGTCTGTCCCTGTCCAGTGTCCACAGATTTAAAACGGTTTTTTGGATTTTTTCAAACTTAATAATTAGTTTTTATAGGGATATAACACAATTTTTTTTTTATCTGAGCTCTTTAATAAAAGGTAATTTACTGAACAGTAATTTTTAGAATTAATGACTTTTCGAAAATGGCTTTAAAGTTTTTGTTTAAAATCAGTATCTGTGAATTGTCTGGCATGGAGAATAGCACTATATAATTGGTTTTAGGGCAAAAATTTGTTGAAGAATAGTTTATTGATGACTGATTTTTTTTTAAACTTGAACTATTCTAAAAATGTCTCTGATTATTTGGTTACAAAGGGCCTTTTGGTAATAATTAACATGCCAAATAACACTGTTTACTTGTTTTTGAGGTAAAAACTCATTTATGGGTAGTTTTATTGATGAACGGTTTTTCAAAAACCGTTAATAATTTTTAAATTTCCACCACTATTTGTTAATATCTCAGAAACTATTAGTTTTATAAAAATATATTTCAAATAAAATCTCTTTATTTTTAATAATGCTAAAGTTTTTCAATGATAAGTTTTTTATATCTAAAATAGTTGCGGAGATACTGAAATTACCACTTCTGTAAATTACTCTAAAAGTAATTTTCATGGGAAAATGAAAATGCCAATTTTGTTTAAAATATTAATCATCATCCAGGTACGAATTTTAATCAAAATCATTAGAGCCAATTTTGAGAAAATCTATTTTTTCTTTTTCCACCCTTCAATACCATTCAGTACCATTAATTTTAGGGTTAGATATCTAATTCCAAGAGCCCCTCGGGGCAACTATATTTAAACTCTAGATATCAAGTTTTGGACTGAACGGTAAGATAGTTTAGGCTCTACTCCAAGGTACGGACAGACAAACAGACTGATGGAAATTCAAAAACCACTCTTTCGGATTCGGGGGGTCATGAAACATCGAAACTCATCAAAATCATGAGTTCCATTTTTTTGACGATCACAATACGTTCTCTACCTGTAAGATAGTGAGAAAGTAAAAAATACCAAAAAGGGTGTGCCCATTTTTTTTTGCCAAGTATCGTTCCTATTTAGAGGAAGAAGTTAATAAGAAGTGCTTTAATAACATTGACTATAACATTTAATGGGAGGGTAAATCATAAGTTAAAAATATAAGATGGTTTCAATTTCAATTTTTTTTTTCAAGTGTTAAATTGTTTTATAACCCCTTAAACGCAAATATTAGACATTTAAATAACCACCCCCATGTTATAGTGTGATATGTGCACCTGGCAACGAATCTATAGGTACAGTGTTAGATTCCCAGCTGGTACCTAGAGTATTTTTCCTGAAAGGGGAACAAACCTAACGGCCACCAAGGCTTGGTTCGCTAGTTTTATGTTAGGTTTGAAAGCTTGATTCACACAGAACGCTAAGCTAAGCTATACCTTGCTACGCCATGCTATGTTTTTTCCTATTGCTGGTCGGGCAATTTTTCCATCTCCCATCTTGAGCCATCTTACGTTGCGCATGCGCATAACGCAACTTGGGCTCCGTGTTAAACAGACGCAGTGCTGGTCTGGTGAAAATAACCAAAGAAGTGTTAAAGTTTCGTTTTTCAGTTTGTTTCACATGTATTTAAGTAATATTCTATTCAAGTTTTATATTTTATAAATGTTTTAATATTAAAATGGAAGCGTTAATTGAACAAGTCAAACCTCCGACTCCTAAATTTTTTTCGTCTTCAAAAACAGCTGCTCACAGCAGCATCTTCTCTTACTCAGTACTATCATCTAAACTCAAACAAGACATTTTGTATAACGCCATCACAACTAAACTTCACTGGAGCAGATCAGAAAGAAACAACACTGAATTCTGGAGTGAAAGGAGAAACCATTGCTTAGCTTGGCTTAGCTTAGCTTAGCATTCTGTGTGTATCGGCCTTGAGATCACTGTTGGTTCCCCACCTTCATAATAACTTTCATCACATTATCTCATTGCGGGTACGCCGTGTGGACAACCTCCTATGGTGTACCCTAGACAGCGGTCTGTCCCACCAGAGCGACAGATAGTCTACACACAAAGGCGGCCAAGCTAGTAAATATATATCTCTCCCGGTCAAAATTGCAGTACGCTAGGAAAAATAGTTAAGTAAAGTGCAATGCATTAAATAATTTAACGAGGAATATAATAACTAAAGAAGTTCTTTGAAACCATTTTAACGTAAAGTTCAAAGTTCCTGATGTGATCTAATCTAGATTATTAACGAGGAGAGGCCTGGAGGTAGAATTATAGTCATATCTGAGCCATTATTTCATCGTAATACATCCTATTTCTTTGTAGAATTTTAGATTTCTCATGTTGCAATAGCCATGATTATTTCTTTTTCAGCACAAAGAACTTTGTTGAGGGAGATTTTAAATTCAAAGAGAAAAATAACTCGTTGTGTGGAGAGCTAATTAAATAAAAATAAATGGTACGGCGCACCGCACAGACTTTCTCTCTCTTTCTATAAAATCGTAAGATTTCTGAACGGAATAAT
>CABFWB010003506.1:57403-77827 GCA_902151455.1 Timema bartmani | reverse complement strand
TAAGTGCGTATAACCCGAACGGGTAGTAAGACGTGATGATAATAATAATAATAATAATAAATGTATGAAAAAAGGAAGGGGTGGTTTTTAAATTGCTTAACTATTATAAGAAAAACCTTCATCGGGCTGCGGCAAACATCGAGCTCGTTTGTGCTTTCAGTTTTAGCTAAACAAATTTTTCTAAGATTTAATTTTATTTATTTATTTTTTATTTAAGACTGTAGAAGGAGGAACTTTTAAAATGTTGGTCACCGAATGTTGAACCTCCTAATTTGATGAAGTTTTGATGCGGCTTAGCCGTTCAAAGAACGGGTCAAACAGTTGATTAGTAAAATTGTAATTAATATAATCGTTTTTCTTACCTTAATAGGATACACAGTTTCTCCCCAAGCTCAATACAAGTTCGGAAGTTACTTGTATTTATCCGGTTTCCTTCAATCGCTCCTAAAATATAGTAATAGGTTTCTAGGGTCATTCGTTTAACTTTTCTGGATGTTCACGCAACGGCCAACGCGCTGTGAAGTAGGCCTACTCATTTTCACTCATTTCCATTTTAAAGTAATGGGCCCCTACCATTTTCGCTTACTATCAATTTTCAAAGTTAAATTATTATCACACAATAACAATAATTCTATCAATATCATAATCTCTCATGTTGAAGAAGTCTAGAATCACTGGCCATTCCCATGCGTGTTTAGTGTAGGCACGGTAGTCGGGTCGAGGCAGGAAGTCTGGTTTGGTCGGATCGAGCGACTCTAGTCCAGTGTAAGTACATAACCTTGGCCTTGGGGTCTCCTTTTAAGAAAAGCCCCATCCTTTAGGGGGAAAACACATATAATTAATCTAATACTAGATTGAGAAAAATTCTAATATCATTCCAATATCTCTGTTTAGTGGGTGAAACGTCATGGTCGGTGATGCCGGGAGTAGTGAAGACTGGTGCCTACCGCTACGAGGATGGTACCAATTACGTGGGGGATTGGAACCCACGTGGGCAAAAGCACGGTATGGGACATATGGCCCTTCCCGACGGTACTCGATATGACGGGGCCTTCCAAAATGGGCTTTGTTCGGGTTTAGGGATCATGTGCTTTCCTGATGGGGCAAAGTAAGCAGATGCCATGTTTTATAGTAATATATAAGTAAATAGTGCGATATAGTTTAAAATTGACTCGTAGTTTAGCTTTAAAATAGACTAATAGTTTAGCTTTTAATATATGTATTAAATCCGGGTACGGGTGAATAAATACAATCCATTTGCATCACAGATGAATGCGCTAAATAAATACACTATGAAAGGTTAATGAGTTGGGAGATGTAAATAGCTTCATTAGCCTCCACATATAGGCTACCCTGGCGAACCTTTATAACACACTCTTGACATACAGGACCTCGGAAAGTGGTATAAATTTCCCCCTTTTTAGTCGCCTTTAACGAAAAGCAGGTAACACTGAGAGAATACTCTCAACTTCCCCCCGTAAGGTAGTGTTATAATTATTAACCTTAAACTTTATAGATATATTTGTTCAAATGTGTTATTCTCACGAATTTGTTTTGATTAATTTGCTGTAGATAGTTATTTGTTTACGTCTCAAACTACCATCATTGTCACTTATCAGATACTTTTGAAATACATAATGGGTTTGAAACCAGGAGATAAACTTTCCCAATTAATTTTTAGTATGGCATTAGAGTATGCGCTTAGGTTAAGGCAAGAGAGTAGGGAGGGTTGACGATGAACGGTACACAGCAGCTATTTAGATGATTTAGCGTTGATGGGAAATACTAAGGAACATTTTAGAAAACATTCTAAAAATAACCTATTCATAGTAAGGAGGGTAATTTAAATTTAAGATAAGACTTGGACTGCAAGGTAATGTTTGTAATTTATTAGGTCAGAAAGCCAATTTTAATGATATTAATAAGAAATCTATAGCCTAATAGGTTATAAAAAGTTAAAGAACAGTGAAGTAATATACTATTACAATTTATAAATATAATTTGAAATGTTATAAACAAACTAATATAATGTAATAATGTTGATTTAATAAATTATAAGTTTATAATGAACCTGAAATGTGAAATGACATAGATTGATGTAAATTATTGATAAATTGACAAGTTAAAATATGCAAGAAAATGATTTATTGTATGATTTAAGATATTAAATATCAAGTTAATATTGTATGTACAAAAGTGATGATAGAACTGATGATTTTTTGACGTGAATACGTCTTTAAATTTGCTACCATACGGGGGCAATCCAAAAAACCTAATGATAACAAAATGGGAGAATACAGTTCTGTGTTGTAGTTTCGAATCTTTCCTCTACATCCAAAATTAAATTATACCACTGGATAGNGCATCGCGCGCGGTATATAACCCGTTACATAAACGTATTCACGTACAACACACGGCCGTGTCCATGACACAGCCACACCCCATTTTTTAAATACATGAAAACACAAGTTTGAATAGTGAAAGAGATTCTACATAACTTAGTGAATGTAAGTGTATGATATTAGTTCAAATAGATGAGGCCCAGAATCGATCTAATTGTAAGTTAAAAAAAAGTTGATTATAAAATATGTATTTGTCAAGCAAGACCTAATCCCCGTGGACTTGATTTGCCAGGATACCTTGCGGGAGGGGTTAGGTTGCCGGTAAGGTAAATGTGTGGGTTCTAAATAACACATAGGGTTACGAAGTTAATAAAAGATAATATAAAATGTGATGTTTAGCAGAGACATAAAGAGACTGGACACCCGCGTTCGTGGAAGAACAGTTAAGTTACTGGCTTAGCTCGTGGAAACCTAGACCGATGAAATTGACTGGCACTGCTTGTGACCCCATACATGACTCGATCGACGGATGCACTCCAAATACAAGTGCTACTGATGACCCGAAGATGTAGTTTGATATGGTACGGCGTCGGGCAGCGTAACTGCCTGCGATATCGATGGAATTGTATCAGTCCCGATGCCACAACATAAAAGTATTTTTTAGCTCGCTATGGCCCCTTTCCTGGCCAATTAGTTCAATTATTGTTATGAATTGTCATCACTCCTCTGTAAACTTTCTAGTTCGTTACTTCATATATGCGCTAAGCTAGCACTTTTCAGCTCGTGCGTACACTCGAGTTATGTAGATCAAAACAATCATTCAAATATTGCTTAGCGGTTATGATATATTGATTTTTTAAACTCAATTAATATATGGTACACAAAGTTTGGCGAGGTATAACCAAATTGTTTATATTATCCGAGTTAAAACTATAAAGATGATAAAATTCCACACAAAAAAGTTAGGTATAGATTTATTATATGACTAGCTGAATGCCCTTTCTTCGCACAGGATATTGTGTTATTTATTTTTGGATGAAAATAAGGAATTTTTGTTTGAAGCTTAATAGAATAATTCTTAGAGCTACTTGAGAAACACCGTGAGGTGGTGACCATGTATCGTCTCTCATGGGGAGTTTTAGTTTCAGCAAGTCCCCTTGCCTACTGCCTTGGGCGTTATCAGCTGAGCGCGGCTGGAGAGGTCCCCCCTCCCCCGAACCACCACAAACCGGGCCCTCTCACTCACACAGACACTACAAACACCCCAAAATTCAGCAAAATATAAACTACAGACTTCTACCATCTCTTGGAGTTGCATATTAACATGTAGTTACATATTTTAATTAACGGTTTATATTTTTTTTTCCCCATCCCTTAAAGGCAACAAACTTATCTGATTATTAGCCTCTAAACGCCTAAAATAGTTTATAAAGCACTAATGTTGATTTAGGTAGGTTATTATTATTAGTAATAGTAGTAGTAATAGTAATAATATGAGGTAAACAATTGAACACTACACGGGAGTGCTCAACTGGACTATAAGTACAACTTGAGTGATATACCTGCTAAAAAACCACAGGTGTATACGCTACATTAAAAATACAAACAAATATATTAAAATATAAAATGCTAAAAGACAAAAAAAAATATTAAAATATAAAATGTTATTAAGACAGAACAAACATAACAAAGCATACAAAAAGTGTTAAAAAGACAAAACTACATATTAAAGTACACCAAAAATGTTTAAAAAAATTCAAATGAGCCACTTTATAAACGTGACTCAAATGGCATTTAAAAGATTCGCCTGACATATAAAACGGAGAAAACCAATAATTCCATCAGCGCTGTCAAGCAATAAAAATCTTAGGTCACCATTAAAATCTATGCCAGAAAAATGGGGGCATTTTGCGACACTCCACCAAAATGTGGTAAACCCTAAGGGGAGCATCGCAGAGCTCACACACTGAAGGTGGATCCCCTCTTAATAAAAATCCAAGAGTCAGAAATGTATGCCCGACTCTGAGTCTTGTCACGATGACCACCTCCCTTCTAGACTTTCGTATAGAAGAGGGCCATCGCGACACACCGTCCCTGATGGACCACAGTTTGTTCTGAGGAGTCGAAACCCACTGCTCGTGCCAGCTGTGTAAGACCCCACGCCGAACATAAACCTTTAAATCTAAAAACATGACATCTAAACTCGCCTCAGGAGGATGATGGACTGCCTTCTTGGCTGCCTGGTTCAACAGTTAATTTCCGAAAAAGACCAGCGTGACCAAAAATCCACCAGAAGGCGAGACGGGTGTTTAGTAAATCAATTTTTAAAATTTGCTCATGTATCATCTGCACGAGTGGATTCCAGGAGTAGAGAGTGGAAAATGCCAACAGAGCACTCATGGAATCCGTGCAGATAAGAGCAGGACGGTGACAGTTACGATACACAAAATACAAATATTTAAAAATGGTGTACAATTCAGCCGTAAAAACACTGGTTTCTCCAGGTAAACCGGATTTAAAAATTAGATCCTTCCACAACAAAAGCACATCCATCGGAAGTTTCAGATTTAGAGCCATCAGTTTATATGCGCTTAAATTGATGAAAACGAGTGGAGAGGAGCTTGTTAAAGGTACTCTCATATATAATAGGCGGAGTGGTCGCATTAGAGAACTTGGCAGGATCAAAATGGCATTGAGGCAGACCAGATTGAGACGTCACCCGACTCCAGAAAACACCTGGGGGTTTACTACAGGGGAGTCAAGCTAGCCACCACGCGCCTCCCAATGGGCCACGCATTGTCACCAAGTATCCTACAGCGAGTCAGCACGGAAGCGATCAAGGCAATAGAAGAGAACTCGCCAATATATATANACGTCTGCGTTCTTATTCTTCCATGAGAGGTGAGGCAAGGTCGGCTGTAGGGGAGGAGGAGACAGAAATAAATGTAATTAAATTAATATTTCCAAATGAATAGTACCATAAAATTATAGTGGAAATTTTGTGAGAAGTTGGTCAGGGAACTTGGGAAAATAGTCGGGGAAAGTCAGGGAAAAGTCAGGGAGAATTTTTTTACAAATACTGTAGGAACCCTGATATATATATATATATATATCAGGGTTCCTACAGTATTTGTCTTTTTGGACATTAGTTTTATATTAAGGAATAAAATTTATTTCCATGATACAGAATCTTTGTTGTGAACGATAGACTTTAATTTTTAGGGCTTTATTTATTTGCTTCAATGCAGATAAATATTCTTGCAATAAAAAATTTAACCAAGACATACCTCAATTTAACTTTCTCTCATTTTATGTTACTGCAATATCGATCTTTATTGGAAAAGATGACACCTTACAACACATATGGTCATCTGTAAACACTATTATAACACAAATGATCATGGGTCAACATATGTTTGCTAAATCTATGTTTCTTTTGTGATTTAGTGGGTTTTGTTTTAATTATTAAACTTTTTAAATCATATTATTTGATTCACCTTTTTTTTAAATATGTAATAATAGGAATAAGAAGACACACATTGTACCAAAACAAAGAAAATACTGTATATTTTATATACTATATATGAGATACTATTTCCAATATTAAACACAACACAATAAAATTGAATCTTAATGTTACAGTAGAGGCAACTTAAAAACTAAAATACCCTAAAACACATGTTGGGTCTGGTAAGCTAACAATTTATTTTTGAAAAATATTTTTTCACAGACATTACACCTACCCTGCAGACAAAGCTATAAATTACAGTTGACACATAAAAGGGAAAGCTGTTAAAATATTCTGTTTTGATGATAAAATAGGTTAATTAATCAATTGGTGAGCCAACATGTAATGGTGGTATTAGGTTGAGTTCATATTCTAATGGCATATTATATCTATTACCATCATGTCTAAATCTTTCAATTACGAATAACTTCCTCAATCCAAAACTATACTTAAGTTACAACAACTGGCGACAAGTGATTATTGTTTTTATTTCAAGAACCCTGAGTTTCTTTTGTGTCTAGTATCGTGTGTATAGCTCTCGTGTGCGCAATTTTCTTACGCCAACAGTTTTGACATGTTGAAGTTTTCCACTTTTGACTCTCGTCTTGACATCAAGTCATATTTTGCCAGATTTGAACATTTCTGCACCACTGAAACAATTGCAGCTGACGTAAGAGTTGCTTAGCTCCTAAGATGCATTGGCCCAGTCGCCTACCAGGTCTCTGCTTGCTGGTCGCGCCGGGAACCATGACTTTCGCCCAACTAAAGACTCTTCGAAACTCACTATGCTCCCACAAGATCAATGTACGAAGAGTGTTCTGCCTTTAGTTCTTGCAAACAGCGTGCGGGAGAGTACTACACAGCCTTCAGTCTATCTTTACATCATCTTGCCGCCACTTGTAGCTTCAGAAGATTCCTGGATGACACCTTCAAGTCGCAGTTTTATCACAACATCTTGTCGGGCTTGGTTCGCGACAAGACCAGGAATGAAGAGGGTATCTTCAGCTCCATAGTTGCTCTCGCCACTCGCTACGAGATCCCTGGACCAACCACTGCACCGGCCAATGCCAGCGACAACCCTAACCTCATCAACGCGGTTCGCCCATATCAACAGAACAACAAGAAATTCAAGAAAAGTTCCAATCCAGTCAAGGACCAAAACCTCAGCTCTCATCAGGACCCAATCATCAGCCGTCTCAAAGCGCGTTATGTGCAGGTTGTGGTGGGCCTAATTGTCCCTTAAAAAATGCGCAATGTCATAACTGTCATTTTAGAGGACAAATTGCTAAGGTTTGTCACAGGGTCAAAAATTCCTCTCAGCGTCAAGGTGTCCGTCAAATTCAGAAGGACATACATTCAGTGTCTGTTCAAGCTACTACATCTTGTGACTTGTACATGGTCAACAGTAGTCAGGCACCAGCTCGCAGCAGTGTTCAGTTGGAAGTCAATGGTGTACCTCTCACCATGGAGGTTGACACAGAGGCCAGCGCTAGTCTTATTGGTGAGCCAGTGTACCTTGCACATTTCAAACACTCTCCTCTGGTGAGTACCACTCCACTTCGTGGGTTGCACTGGGCACGAACTAGATCTGTTGAGGGAAATCCCTGTTAGAATGTCTTATCAGGGTCAATCTGCTACGTTACTCCTAGTAGTGGTTTGGGGATCCCTCCCCTCACTATTGAGCATATCTTGGATCAGCCATATTAATCTGGATTGGAATGCTATCTTCCCCATCAACTATGTTCGGCAGGTACAAGGTGATGTGGTGGGCCTGCTCAGGAATAAATATCCCTCAGTCTTCAAAGAGGTACCAGGTGACATTAAGGGCGTGGAAGTTAATGTAGTTCTGAAAGAGGGAGCCATTCCGGTATTCTATGGCCCTTGTGTAATTCCTATTCCTTTGAGTGATGCTGCCAAGAAGGCCCTTGAGGAAATGGAATCAAACGGTTTTATTCAGAAAACCAATAGTCACACCTGGGGAACACCTCTGGTAATTGTTCCCCGGGCCAACAAATCTGCACGGGTGTGTAGAGATTTCAGCGTGACAGTAAACCCTCAGTTAAATCTTGAGCACTATCCTTTACCGGTTATTGATGACTTGTCTACTGTTCAAGGCTCTGTTTTCAGTGTACTCGATCTCGCCCAGGCTTACCAACAGCTAAAGTTGGGACCAGCTTCTCTGGAGATTTTGACTTTGAGCCCTCCGTATGGCCCATACAAGTGCCTTCGCCTTCTATATGATTTGTCTTTGGCTCCAGCCATCTTTCAAAGCGTCATTAATAAGGTATTGGCAGGTATTGATTGTTTTATTTATTTGGACGACATATTAGTTAGACTTTTGGGTCACATTTTGGATGCCCAAGGGCTGCATCCAGGCTCTCCTACAAGCCAAAGAGCCTTCATCAAAATCTGAACTTCACTCGTTCATTGGGTCTGTTACCTTTTACGCAAAGTTCATCCACAACATGTCCACTATGCTTCATCCGTTGTATGCATTGCTCAAGCAAGATGCAAATTGGGGGGGACGATCTGAGCAACAAAGGGCTTATCAGTGTCTTCAGGAATTGAGTGGCGATCAGATGCACATTCCTTACTCTACTGGCTTGCCACTTAGGATGATCAGTGATGCCTCTCAGTATGGTGCGGGTACTGTCATCTCCCACATCTTCCTCGATGGGGCGGAACGTCCTATCGCTTTCGCATCTAAGACCTTCTCCAATTCCGAGAAAAACTATCCCCAGCACGAGCGTGAGGCTGCAGCTATTATTTTTGGACTTAAGAAATTTAGTAAATACCTGTTTGGCCGTCCTTTTGAGTTATTCACTGACAATGCAGCGTTGGTGTCTATTTTGGGGTCTAAAGCTAAAATGAGACCTCTCACTGCTCTTCGCCTACAACGTTGGGCCATCCTGTTGTCAGCCTTCCAGTATAAGATCACATTTCGATAAACTGAACTGATTCCTCATGCTGATTTTCTTAGCCGAAACCCCCTCTCCAATCAGACAGAGGTAGAGTCTGACATCTACAAGATTCCTTGGTGTCCCTAGGACCTCTCACTGCAGTCCAAGGGGCCACCGAGACCAGGAAGGATCCCATATTGAGTCGAGTGCTCACATATGTCCTCAATGGTTGGCCTGATGTGGTGCCTGATGAAGGTCTTCACCCGTTTCATCGTCGATCCCTGGAATTGTCGGCAGAATCTGATTGTTTATTGTGGTTGTCTGGGGTCATCGTACCGTCAGTGCTTCGTCCCGAAGTCCTGGAGCTCCTCCATGAGCTTCATCCTGGCTCTAGTTGCATGAAGAACCTCGCATGTGGTTTTGTATGGTGGCCAGGTCTCGATGACGAATTGGAAGCTAGGATAAACAGGTGTGGTGTTTGCCAATCACTCCAGTCAACTGCTCCTCACGGGCTTCTGATTCCTTGGTCCTGGCCTACTAGAAGGTGGCAACGGATCTTTATTGATTTTGCCGAATTTGAAGGTAAGACTATACTCGTTACTGTAGATGGTCATTCTAAATGGCATGAGGTCCACATCATGCATGAAGGCACCTCGGCAGAGAACACTTGTGAAGCTCTGTGCAATGTTTGCAGCCTGGGGGCTGCCCGAGGAGGTTGTTTCTGACAACGGTCCACCGTTATCATCAACTGCATTCGCTAGTTTTTTGTCTAACAATGGAATTGTACATTCCCCCTCTCCTGTTTACCACCCCCCAATCTAATGGTTTGGAGGAAATTGTCGTTAAGACCACCAAGACAGCTCTCATGAAACAGTTGTTTGATGTTTCTACTAAATCCAAAACCCTTCAGCATAAAGTAAATGCCTTTATTTTGGCATATCGCAACACGCCTCACACCTTTACTAAGGTGACACCAGCTGAAGTATTTTTGGGCCGAAAGCTCCACATCTAGCTTTCACTTCTCCACCCGTCCATGGTTCTCAAGCAAAGAGGGAAGGAGGCTCAGGCAAAATTCACTGCTTCAAAATCTTCCAAGGTCGCACATATCTCCCCAGGGGACCTCGTGTGGGTGCGCTCTGTCACTCATCGCAAACTCAAGGCAGTTCCAGGGGAAATTCAGCATAGAGTATCAACTGTCTCATATCTAGTGATTGTTGGTGGACGCTCTAAACAAATTTCAACATCTCATCTACGCCTCCGGGACCCCAAGGCTGTTCCAGTTGAGTTGCCATGGGAGATGGTCGAGCAGACCATGCCAGCACCTATGTATACCCCTACATCTGACAGACCTACACCGGTCCCTCTAATTTAGCCAACTCCGGTTGTTGACCGCTCCTGGCCAGCATCTCCAGCTCCGGAGCCCTCCACGGATTCCACTCCAGAGACCCTTCGTCGGGCTCCCAGCGTGATGGCTCCGGCTCACACCCCTGTGAGACCTGCTGCACCATGTCTGCCCCCCCAAGCAGCCTCATCAAACTTAACGCCCTGTAACAACTCACACTGGATGTCAGGTCATCAAACCCCAATGCCCGGAATCTGTCTATGTTTCGCATTAGTCAGAACTTTGATTGTATTCCTTTCTCGCTCACTGTACTTGATTGAAATCAAGACTATTAATGGTACCAAGGGCTTATTGTTACTCTTGTATTCTATATGCTAACACTGGCAATCAATGATAATTTTAATTATGCGTGGGAGAGTGTCATGTAGTCAGCCGGAACGCTGTGAGTTTTGTTATTCTTTGCTCTCTCTTTCATTTCGGTTTCCTGTGCTCTCAACCATGTAATGGTGGTGCTAGGCTGAGTTCATATTCTAATGGAATATTATATCTATTACCATCATGTCTAAATCTTTCAATTACAAATAACTTCCTCAATCCAAAACTATAGTTAATTTACAACACACACTAGCATATTATAAATATCTGAATCAAATAGCATCATTAAACTTTATCTTAACGAAATCCAACAACACATATTGGAATGTTTTGAACAGTCAGCTGACAAAGTGGTGGCAATGTTGCTCTCTACGGTAATTAACTTGAGGTTTACTCACTAACCTCTACACATTCGAGTTAGTGAAACCTGAAGCTTAAGCTCAGGTTATGTGATAACCTAACATTGAAACGGGTAATAAACATCTTAAGCTGAGGTTATAATTTAACCTCGACAAAACCTACATTGAAACAGTGGCCCTTAGTGCCAAGTGATGTCACCAAACTGCAACAAATTTAAATGTCCGAGCTAAATGTTGTCCAATGTTTTAACCATCTCCCAGATACCAAACAACCCAAAGATTATGAAATATCCCAAGAATTTCATGTCTCTTACTGTACATATTTTTTTCCCTTCGGATATACTTGGTTTAGTGCCCATTTATACCACCTTGCTATGGAAAAATTAAATGTCTGATTAGAATGTTTAACCATCTTATATATACAAAATATCTCTAGACAGGGAACTTCTCAGCCAAGCTGGGGTCATGGGATTTGATGACTTTTGATAGAACATTTTACACTTTTATTTATTAGAATAGTTGCCTTATCCAAATTGAGTCCTCCAGTATGTCCTATCAGCAGCTTCCTTTTTTATATCCTGAAACTTCATCTTGTTCCCTTTTTTATTGTTTTTTATAAACAGTAAAGATGGTCAAAACATTGTAAGGGTGTCTACCAATACTGGAAATACTTGAATATAGTTTTGGATTTTAGAAAAATACTAAGCCTATTTGCATAAAGTTAAATGTTGGCATTGACACTTTGCATTGCTTTAAGCATATGCAAACTGAATAGGGGAGTGGTGACGTTTTGTCTCATTGAGTTAAAGTCTTTTTAAGGTGAATATAAGGTTCTGTTCCCTCAAACTGTTCCTTAATATCTAGCTCCCGTAATGAAAACAGGATATTAAACTTGTCTCTTCTCAGGGCCTCATATAATTCTTAACTTGAGAGGGCTATATTAGGGCTGTACTCAATAAAAAAAATCATTGTGGGAAAAGTGGAGAAGGTTCAGCATGAGGTGCCTTGGAAGGTTCCCAACAAAGGTGTCAGTATGTTTTAGCATTAAACCCCTCTCTTAAGATTATTTAAAGTGTTATAAAACATGATTGGATTGTATAAGACTTCCAATAAGCTACAAGCATAGAGATTGACGAAGAATACAAAATTACATTACTAAGAGTGTTCTATGATGTACAAAACAAAGTAGACCTATCTTTGGAAACTAATGGTATAATATCTATATTTTCATCCCCCTCTCAAATGATGAATACATTTATTTAAAACAGGTACTATAGCCGTGGGGACTGTCACTTTGGTATACACTGCAAATTTATACATGTTGCGGAGATTACATCTCCAGCAGGGCCAACTAGATTGATTGAAAATCGACCTGCATATGATTTTGCTGCTGGAAGTACCTGGATCATTGAGGAGGTTCTATGTCCAAGGAATAGAGGCAAGTAAAATGGGCGTTCCCATACTAACAAATTACAAAAAATTTCTTCTCTTATTAATTACTGTATTTAACATCATCATTGGATAAAATTGGCATTAAATAAATTCATTGGTGAAATAGTACAATTATTTAGATATTATGTACTGTCCGAATATTTTACTTTTGAAATAAAATTAAATGAGTGAAAATTAGTGTGATAATTAGCAATGTTTCATTTTCATCATTTCTTGAATATCAAGTTTGATGTTTGACGGAGCACACCGCAAATTATTTTTCACCTCAAGTTGACAATGCTGTTTAGTTTTTACGAGAGTCAGAGTTGAAAATTCGGTGGTGTTGCATGAGGCCACAATGAGAGCTGAGAGGGTAGGTAGAGAGGAGAGTTTAAGTGCAAATCCAAGGTTTACAAGCTTGAAAATAAACATGTGCATTTTAATTTTAGCTGGTCACCTAACAGTTTAGGTACAACTGGTAGGTAGTGTTGCCAATACTGCAAGAAAAAATTATCTTAATTTCTCTAGAAAAGGGATTGAAATAAAATGTTTAAAATTATTAGCTGATTTATTGTTATTTTCTAATTGTTACACTCCTGCCCCATGGAGCCCATCCCCCAGGTTGGGCACCGCCGTTATATGTTGCTGTGTTTTTGGTCCATTAAATTGAGTCCCATATCCTATCAGTATTTTATTTAGATCCTAAAACTTCATCTTATTTCGTTGTTTGAGGTCATTTATTTGCATTTGTGGATGTCTTGGCCTCCTCCCCCCTTTCATTTTGTCTTCTATTACATCACTTTCAATAAGCCATTTGTATATTAATTTTTATTTAACCATTAACTCTGCAAATTTTTAGACCTATATGGTATGCTATTTAATTAATAAGATGGTTATAAAGGTAAAGGTTATTTGCTTGGATTAAAATGAATTAATTTTTATTTTTAAATAAAATAGGATTAAAAAAGGGTAACCTCTTTTTAACTACTTGTAATTTTGGCTTTTGTTGACAAAATATATGTTGATCAATTCATTTTACTAAGATCAAATTAGCCAAGCTCTTAAATAAGTGTAAAGCCCATACACCATAGGGTTGGTGGTAACCGACAGCTAGAAAACAATTTAAAAATGATTAAAAGGAAAAACATAATTAAAAAAAAGTTTGTTGTGAAAGTTTTTACTCCAAAAATGACAGTGAATCAACATACGGTCTTGCCATAGGGTCTTGCCAATCACATGGTTTGGCGAATAGATACATGAGAGTAGATTTATTAAATTTTGCTAGCTGTCACTTACCTACACTCCTACCATGGATGACATATAAGTGTGTTAACTCTTAGCAATTTATTTTACAGGCACACCACATTTAAATGGTACTACAAGTCGATCTCCACCTTGTGTTGAAGAAGGTGCTTTATTGGGTCAATCACAGGCTCAAGTGCGTGCTGAATCACCCAAATATACTATTTCCACAAACACCGGCCAAAATTTCAGGTGGGCACATTTCAACCAACATCATTAATTGTTAAAAGAGGCTATAAGCTTAAGCCTTTATTTGCAATAAAAATTCTGATTAGGATATTTACATTAAAATAAGATGATAGAATATTAGAAAGGAATTAAAGTTGTGAATTAATTCATCTCTTTCAAGACTTTTTAGAATTAAATCTGAGAACTAAGAACAAATATATTATTTTCGATGTAAATTAAAGCTATAACTTAATTCACTGCCTTGTCATATACCCTCTCCAGTAATCACGTGACCAAGTATAGATCTGTCTGAATTATCGCCAAGAGTGCCAATGCACTCCTCACCCACCCTTTAGTCCAAGGATGAAAGCACCATGTTGTTGATGCGTTGTTGGTGCAGTGTTTGACTGACAACTGGTTTATAACCCTTTATCATACTTTTTGTCTTCCTAGAGCTCAGGACTTTTCGTTACAATTTAAAACTATGCAGATTCGTTTTATAATTTGACATCATGTCTTGTGGAAAGAATCTGCCAAAAATCTAATTAGTGCACGTTCTATTTTAAAATACCATCAAGTGTTAGATATAATAATGCTAGGAATATTCGCCTAACCAAGATGATTAACATATTAGGTGAATTGAAAGTGTAATATTAGTTTTTATTGATGTCGATAGATGGCATTTAACATAGTTTCCAAGGTAGTTGGTAGGTAGCAGCAATGTGTTCCAAAGGTTGTAGGATGTCTAGTTCTCATTCAAATAGTCTAATGCAATCGTCAATTGAATGTGTGTGATAGGTGTAAATTCAACAACATTTTAATTCTTTTATATTTAGAAGAAGGTACAGGAATGGTGGATAGAAACAAATTAAAGGAACAAACAAAATATGGCTTTTACAATGTAAAGAGGAACACATATCATTTTGGTTTGAATCATGGCTTTCGAAAATAATTACTAATGAGATTTAAAGTGAGCAGGCTACCAGTGGCTCGGTACACACACTTGTTGGATAACAAGGCCAATCTACAAGTCATTCAGAATCGGCTAATATTAAATGTTCTACGGGTCAGGCAACCAGTAGTTCATAATCAGCTAATGTTGGATGTTCCTGTGGTCGGGCAACCGGTGGCTCATAATCAGCTAATGTTGGATGTTACTGTGGTCGGGCAACCGGTGGCTCATAATCAGCTAATGTTGGATGTTCCTGTGGTCGGGCAACCGGTGGCTCATAATCAGCTAATGTTGGATGTTCCTGTGGTCAGGCAACTGGTGGCTCATAATCAGCTAATGTTGGATGTTCCTGTGGTCAGGCAAACAGGGGTTCATAATCAGCTAATGTTGGATGTTCCTGTGGTCAGGCAAACGGGGGTTCATAATCAGCCAATGTTAGATGTTCCTGTGGTTGGGCAACCGGCGGCTCATAATCAGCTAATGTTGGATGTTCCTGTGGTCGGGCAACCGGTGGATCATAATCAGCTAATGTTGGATGTTCCTGTGGTCAGGCAAACAGGGGTCAGGCAACCGGTGGCTTATAGTCTGCTAATTTTGGATGTTCTTGTGGTCGGGCAACCGGTGGCTTATAGTCTGCTAATTTTGGATGTTCTTGTGGTCGGGCAACCGGTGGCTTATAGTCTGCTAATTTTGGATGTTCCGGGGGTCAGGCAACTGGTGGTTCATAATCTGATAATGTTGGATGTTCCAGAGGTCAGGCAAACATTGGTTTATAATCCGCTATTATTGGATGTTCCAGGGGTCAGACAACCAGTGGTTCATAATCCGCTATTATTGGATGTTCCAGGGGTCAAGCAACCAGTGATTCATATTCAGCTAATGTTGGATGTTCCAGGGGTCAGGCAACCAGTGATTCATACTCCACTAATGTTGGATGTTCCAGGGGTCAGGCAACCAGTGATTCATATTCAGCTAATGTTGGATGTTCCAGGGGTCAAGCAACCAGTGGTTCATATTCAGCTAATGTTGGATGTTCCAGGGGTCAGGCAACCAGTGGTTCATACTCCACTAATGTTGGATGTTCGAGGGGTCAGGCAACCAGTGATTCATATTCAACTAATGTTGGATGTTCCAGGGGTCAGGCAACCAGTGGTTCATATTCAGCTAATGTTGGATCTTCCAGAGGCAATGATACTAGTGATTCATAATTTGCAAATGTTACCTATTGCAGAGGCCATGCTACTAGTGGTTCATAATTTGCTAATGTATTTTTAAATTTTTGACATAGTAGCAGGATGGCCCAACCGATGATGCAAGGAAGCAGTGGTAATAGCAGTATGGAGCTTCCGGCTATTAATTGGGCTAATGCTCCTGAATTTGTCCCAGTTTTCCAAGAGGAGGCTACGTGTAAGTATATTTAATATAATCCAATGAGTATGTTGTTTTGATTAATTATTTAGACTTTTTCCACACACCTATTGAACAAGCCAAAACAGAATAAACTAGAGTATACCCCATTTTATTTAATAATATAACATAGCCTACTTTGTTTATTATTATAGAACACGTTTTACACAATTACAAATGTAAACAAATAAAATATAAGCTTGTAAATATGATTTGTTTTATACTATTTTAACTATTCCCTCTTCATATACACTTAGAGAAATCTAGTAACATTATTTTGACCTACCCTTCCATTTTAATTTGTGTGAAATATTTGGTGGCCACATGGTCTAAGGCACTACTTTCACGATATACAATAGACTGCCGATGACAGGGAGATCGTGGTTTGATCCCTGTCGGGTATACTGAGGGTAGATTTTCCTAAATGATTTCCCATTTTATCTCCATGCTAATGTGGGTACACTTCCTATATATCCAAGCGTCCTCAACCCTAGCTCATTAGTGTAATTAGTACATAAACATATAACCTAAATGGTCAGTAAGGTGTAGTGCTAAAAAAAAGTCATACTCCAAAGTTATATCTTCATTGGTTCCAAGAACACCACTTAAGTTAATCCATTGCAAATTGAGACAGATTTTTCCATAAATGTCTGGTTGAAATGAAAAGGTGGGTCCATATAAGTTTAATCAATTTGAAGAGGGGAAGGGTGGGGAAGCCAGGGCGGCTATGTAAAATGCTAATGAACATTTAAAAAAAAAAAATGGTACGGCGCACCGCACAGACTTTCTCTCTCTTTCTATAAACTCGTAAGATTTCTGAACGGAATAATGTACATTGTATCATCACCACTCCACATAAGAACACGCATAAAATAATATACAATGATATATAATCAATGAGAAAATAGGCGCATCTTTGTCCACTTAAGATCATTTCAAACAGTTTAATGTCTTCCACAAGAGTCAACACTTCGTATTAAAATTTCGATTTCTGGTTAAAATTTTAACATTTTATACGGTGTTGCAGATCTTCAAGTCATCGCATTGATATTTAATTATTCATTTATACATTTTGACCAATAAAAAATGTAAATATTGACTATTGAGTCTAAAATGGAGATAGATCATTGCTATGCAAACATTTCTCCTAAGAGATTTAAGGAAAAATAACATACTTTTTTAGATACTTATATTTAATTACTCTATGGCATTGGAGAATTATTGCGTTAAGACTTAAGTAGTATATGTTTACAACTAAAGCTCACAAAATTGTATTAATATATTTGCAAATATCTCAGAAACTGCTGCTTTTATAAAAATATATGTCAAATAAAAGTTTTTTATTTCTAATAGTCCTACAATTTTGCAATGATAAGTTGTTTAGTTTCTCCAATAGTTGTGGAGATACGGAAATTAACGCTTCTGTAAAGTACCCTAAAAATCATTTTCATAGGAAAATGAAAATAGCCAGTTTATTTATAATCTTAATCAACGCCTAGATACGAATTTTAATCAAAATCGTTTGAGCAGATTTTGAGAAAACCAAATTTTTCTCTTTTCGCCCTTCAGTAAACTACCCTTAATTTTAAGTTTTTATAGACACACAGACAGACGGCATTGCAAAGACTATTTTTTAGGGTTCGGGGGGTCATGAGACGTCGACATCCATCAACATTTCAGGTTAGTTTTTTTTTACGGTCGCAATACTTAAACTTTAATGTCCAAAAAGTTAAAAAAATTCATATAATTGCGTATAGATTGAAAGTTATTGATTTTATAAAAATATGTTTCGGATAAAATATCTGTATTATAAATATATATACATATTTGTAATGCTAAGTAATTTCATATCTCAAATAGTTTCGGAGCTATTATAAAAAATGTTAATTTACGCATCAGACCGGAGCCCTTAAAGCCATTTTGCCGAAATATTGAGAGTAGCCATTTTGTTTGGAATATTTATTAATGTTCATAAATGAAATTTAATCAAAATCGTTAGAGCCGATTTTGAGAAAATCGACTTTTTCTCTTTTTGCCCTTCAGTAAACTACCCTTAATTTTAAGTTTTAATAGACACACAGACAGACGGCATTGCAAAGACTATTTTTTAGGGTTCGGGGGGTCATGAGACGTCGACATCCATCAACATTTCAGGTTAGTTTTTTTTACGATCGCAATACTTAAGCTTTAATGTCCAAAAAGTTAAAAATATATATATAATTGCGTATAGATTGAAAATTATTGATTTTATAAAAATATGTTTCGAATAAAATATTTGTATTATAAATATATATACATATTTGTAATGCTAAGTAATTTCATATCTCAAATAGTTTCGGAGCTATTATAAAAAATGTTAATTTACGCATCAGACCGGAGCCCTTAAAGCCATTTTGCCGAAATATTGAGAGTAGCCATTTTGTTTGGAATATTTATTAATGTTCATAAATGAAATTTAATCAAAATCGTTAGAGCCGATTTTGAGAAAATCGACTTTTTCTCTTTTTGCCCTTCAGTAAACTACCCTTAATTTTAGGGGTAGATATCCAATTCCAAAAACCCCTCGGGGCAACCCTATGAAAACCCTAGATATCAAGTTTCAGCTCAATCGGTAAAATAGTTTAGGCTCTAGTTGGAGGTACAGACAGACAGACAGACGGAAATTCAAAAACCACTCTTTCGGATTCAGAAAGTCAGATTCAGAAATAAACGTATATTTTTATGGAGCATTTTGAACTAATAGGAAATTAAGTGTAATGCAATTTGGCAGAAAGAAGAGTACCTCTTTTCTCAATGTTTCTGGGACAACGTATAGTGTTTTATTTATGCTCTTTTGTGTAGTGGTTCTGCATTAATATATATTATTATGTTTCACAAATTAGTTTTTTTTTTAGTAAATGTTTCTATTTTAAGATAGAGGAGAGAGAAAGTCTGTGCGATGCACTCTACCATTTATTCTTATGTCATTGTAACAATGTATATGCTAATTTTCTCTTTATATACTCATACTTGTGTTTGGAGTGGATTGGAAAATTTAATGTTTATTTATTTTACAACAATGCTCGCACATTATTAACATTATTTGTAATATTTTTTTATATGTAGCCATCGGGTATGATTCCAAGAAACCATTATGTCCATACCTACCTCCCTGCCATCATCATAGTGATGATTCAGAATATGTACATGGGAGAATATGTGACTTGTGTGGAATACCTTGCCTTCATCCATATAACAAAGATCAACAAAAGAAACACACCAATGTAAGTGGTTCACATAAACCTTAAACTTAAGAAATTAGATTACTTTATGTAGCATTATTTGTTAACTAGTACCTTTTTCAAAAATATATTTAAAATATAGTTTATTAGGAGCTTAACATTGTTTGAATACCTTGGACTACATTTAGGATTGACTTAGAATTGAACAGCTCCTGTGGTTGAATAGGCCTCTAAGGTTTCCATCTTGCAATAGGCTAGACTGCCAATAATGAAGAATTTGTGGCTCAAATCCCAGCAGGGTGTATCAAGGGTGATTTTTCTTTAGAGCGATTTTTACTTTCCATACAAATTTGGGTACAATTCCTCTAAAATTCAACCATCCACATCCTTAACACATTAGTGTAATTAATGCATATGCACATACAATTTTTACTGTGCATTTTTATTAGTGTTATAACTAGCACATATTTTATTAAGTCAAGATTATCTTTTAATTTGTCATTGTCAAGTTCATCTTTGTTCCAATCTTTCTTCTTAGGAGTGCATAAAAAAGCACGAAAAAGAAATGGCAATTTCTTTTGCAATAGCTCGCTCTAAGGATCGAGCCTGTGGAATATGTCTTGAAAAAGTTTATGAAAAAAATCCCAGAGATCAACGTTTTGGGATACTTCCAAACTGCACCCACTGTTTTTGTTTAACATGCATTCGGCAGTGGCGACAAGCCACTCAATTTGAAAATAAAGTTATTAGGTATGTTTATGTAAGATTAAATTAATATATTATCTACATAATAAAGTCTTATTTTTTTGTTATAATAATTCATTTAGTCGTTCTTTGGTCTAAATAAATGTTATCATGTTTTCACTGTGACAATATTGAACTTAAAGAATTTGGAAAGAAATATATAATGACATGCATAAGGTCTTAATTTCTTCTAGTTATTTTAATACAGGTGTGATTATTTTGAAAGTAGTTGATAGGCTGGGTCATTTGGCTATTTTTATGATTGGAACATTCTCCAATAATTTTTTTGTAGATCACTGATCTGATCATTTAGTTCACACAAACACACACACACACACACTCTCTGTTTCTCACTCCCCCCCCAAATACACTC
>CABFWB010003506.1:41596-57367 GCA_902151455.1 Timema bartmani | reverse complement strand
CCCCCCCCAAATACACTCTTTCTCTCATACACTCACTAGTAGTGAACAAACTTTGTGACTTCTTTTTCATATTTGGTATTTGCAAATGTTCTTGGTATATAAATCAATAACTACAAAATTAATGACAATTGGTTCAAACACACAAATTTAAATTTCCTATGATTTTGATCTAATATTTCAATTTATGAATGAAGGATGTATCAATACTCCCTACCTCAATTGTCCCAGACCATAACTTCTAGATTTTTTCTTTATTTTCACTTCAGACTATTTGATTTCTTTACCCTTCTTGAATACAAATATGTAAGCTATATAAGTAAGTTTTGGTTTAAATTATCCTTTAGATGATTGTATTCCAAATTCTGTGTAGTCATTCTTTATAATATAAAATGATGTGGCTTAAAAATTAAACAAAGTTATTATACTTGATTTGACATACAGATTTTTCTGCCTGTTAAATTTAACATAAGAATAACATGAAGGATCTTTATCAGATTATGGGTATTTTCATGAATTCACCAAAAAACATGTCCTCTTAAAATGAATAATTTTACTGAATTTTTATTAATATATATTGCGCTATGTAATCATTTATCACCAAAGGTTGCCAACAACTCAATAAAAGTTCACAATTTTTGAATAAAATACCATACCATTTTCTTTAACATGCTCTACCTCCTATTAAAAAATTCATTTCTTTTGCATACGTTCATTAAAATTTATCTAGTATTTCATAATAATTTTATTGTATTGATTCAGGAATGATTCACTATGTATGTTTTACAAATGAATATAGTTTTTTAAAACTATATTTATTTAGATGTTGAATGTAAATAGCTTCTCAGTGATGGGAATTCAGGCATGCATGCCCAATTTACAAGTTCCTATAAGGTTATGATTTTAATATACTTAGAGCCATTTATACCCATTCGGGGATCTACATTATACGTTTACATGGAATTCTAGCAAGATACCTTTAAGTAGAACAGGTTTAATACTTTAGTGCTTTCGTTCAAAATGTATCAATAATACACCAAATAAATATTTAATTGTAATTTTGGGCCCCTTTCATTTGAGTAAAAAGTCATGGCTGAAATATATTTTTTTTAAAGAACTGTATGTAAATTTTCCTTTCAATACTTTATCCATGGATGATCAGCCGTTTTCAGAAGTAATTTCGATAGAATATGATTTAAAATTTTTTCTCTCTAAAAAACTTCCTTCGTTCTATTTCAAAATCAGGTGATGAGCTGACTGCTCCCTTTACCCAATGGGAAGCTAGCCTTTGCAACATCAGGTTGCCGGGAGTTTTCCTATTAGTAGGTTTTAACACTGGTGACAAGGGGTCCAAGAAGCAAGGGGTAGGTCATATATAAGCAGCTTGTGTGCATAATAATCCAGAGAAAATCTCAGTCTGTAACAGCACTAGCTCTGGCGCTCTGTGTCAATTTGTAAATGAACAAAAAACTGTATCATTTTAATATCAAATTTACAATATTGAAAGTGCATTTTAATAAAATAAATCGTGTACAACATTAATTTTCTATTAATTCCAACAAATAAGTAATCCTACAATAAGGAATACACACAAAATCAGATCACCTAGCCATGTGCAGTAAGGCATACACTTAACATTATAAAAACCGATATCAATATATTTGCTGCCCAACTGTGGGACATGCACAGGTCCACATCTGCATCATCATCATCATCATCATCATCATCATCATCATCATCATCATCATCATTAACCGGAATCACTAAAATATCAATAATCTTAAATTGTAAAATTGTTGTTTCAACATGTCTTATAATTTTATGTCTTAACACAGAGCCTGTCCTGAGTGCCGTGTAAAGTCAGATTTCGTATGCCCTAGTACATATTGGGTGGAATCCAAAGAAGAGAAAGATAATTTAATTGTCGAATATAAGGCTGCTTTAAGGTATGTGTTTCTTTTTTGTGAATTTCATCAAATTAGTGAAATATTTTTTGGGCCTAGTTTGGGGCTTAGAGAGTATAATTATTTTTCATGATTCATACTTAATTGTTCTAAACAAACTTTGTTTTGATTAAATTGTGCTAAAACTATTGTTTTAGTTCTTAACTTTAATTAAAGCCTCCTCTGATCAAATTTAATTTAGTACCTTGGATATTTTTATTAACATCAACCCACATTGGTGAGCACACAGACAAAATTTCTACTTCTTTAGTTTTTTTGTTTTTTTTTTTGCTGCTGAAAATTTATAATAATACCCCTTCTCTAAGCTCTTAATTACCTCCTGACTTAATATCCTTAAGCTGTTAGTACAAAATAATTATTTAAAATGTATATAAAATAAAACTAGCTTTAAATTCCTACTCTATTCAACACTTAAATTTAAAGAATTTCTAACAAAATCAAAATAGAAAAGTAACCAAATCCTCTTTAGTATCATTTATAAATTTTATATCATATTTGAATTAGTGATAACTCCTCTTTGCAAGATAAGAAAACCATGCATCTTGTAATTGTTATATGATATGTGATTGTGTGTCTGTGGTAATCTATTGACTTGCAGTTTTTATCGGTACTTTTCAGTTTTTATTTAGCTTAACTTACTATACTATTTATAGAACCTGACGGTCTGTAAATTTTTGTGTGTTTAAAATATATGAAACTGAAATTTATTCGACTAATGTCGCCTTATTTTTATCTAGTCTTCCAAACCTCATATCATGGCAGTTTAACTGAATATTTTGTAAGTTCTCATATTTGATAAAAAAAACTCTTGGTTCTTAAAAATAAAAAAATAAATATAATTCACTGGAATATTAGTTATAACTCTTTTCCTAAAAAATACAACATTTTTCTAGGGGAAAAGAATGTAAATATTTTAAATCAGGCAAAGGGACTTGCCCTTTTGGGAACAAGTGCTTTTACCGACATGCCTATCCAGATGGTACCAGAGTTGATGTAGGACCTCCAAAGGGTAATCCACGACGGCGGCGGCGGCAGGTAAGGCGTATCTTTTATAAAAATACATTTTTTCTCCTACTTTGTTTTGAAATACACCTGATAATTATTAAGAATAAATAGCCAGAGCTATATTAATGGTAATTACTTCAGTTAGATATCATATTCTGAAAATTGAAAAATGACACCTGGACACAGGAATCGAACCCGGGACCTTTGGCTTAGTACGCCAATGCTCTAACCACTGAGCTATCCAGGATTCGTCCCGTGCCCAGGGTCATTCTTCACTCATATGTTAAGGCAGAGTCTATGGTGGACTTGGCGGAAATCGTCAGCTACAATTATGTGATTTTATTTAATATCACAAGCCATCAGATAACGCAGCCATCTGCGACTCGGTAGTGGCTTATTGCCATTTGTACAATTATTATAATTGTAAAGGAATGCATATATATTAAGAGTAAATAGCCAGAGCTATATTAATGGTAATTACTTCACGGGACGAATCCTGGATAGCTCAGTGGTTAGAGCATTGGCGTACTAAGCCAAAGGTCCCGGGTTCGACTCCCGTGTCCAGGTGTCATTTTTCAATTTCCAGAATATGATATCTAACTGAAGTAATTACCATTAATATAGCTCTGGCTATTTACTCTTAATATATATGCATTCCCTTACAATTATAATAATTGTACAAATGGCAGATGGCTTGTGATATTAAATAAAATCACATAATTGTAGCTGACGATTTCCGCTAAGTCCACCATAGACTCTGCCTTAAAATATGAGTGAAGAATGACCCTGGGCACGGAACGAATCCTGGATAGCTCAGTGGTTAGAGCATTGGCGTACTAAGCCAAAAGTCCCGGGTTCGATTCCCATGTCTAGGTGTCATTTTTCAATTTTCAGAATATGATAATTATTAGTTTGGATATGTTCAACACAATACAAAAGAAAATAAAAGTATATTTGTTCCGGCACAAGGATTTATCTACGGTCATACCAGAGTTTTACAAGGAAATTTGCCATTTTGCGAGCTTATTTAATTGAATACTTTCAATGAGATTTTTTCTTTTTTAGCATTGCGTCTTACTACCCATTCAAATTATACGCTTATGTAGTAATAACTCTGAGGGGCTAGGATTGATGGTTGAATTTAGAGGAAGTTTATCCGCATTCACGTTTTGGGAAAGTCGGAAACCATTTAGGAAAAACCACCCTCGGTACACCTTAACAGGATCAAATCACGATCTGTTGTCAGCTGTCTAGTTTATTGCAAGAGTAACGCCTTAGAGCATACGGCCACAGAAGCAGGTAATGAGAAAATCGCTTAAACATTATTTTATTTATTTTGTCACATGGTATATAAAATACACAGACATTATTTCAAAATCTTTATTCATTTTTAAAACTATGGACATGGAAATCTTGTAGTTTTAATGGCATGACTATCATAGATTAAAGATAGCTTCTACAATTGTTCATAAATTAAGGGCATTGACGAAATGAATAGTGCTTTTAGTCACAAAGGTATCACAGGGCTCTCATGAATCTATTGGGGGCTTACAAAACTGTTGTTTAGTTGGGCTAGAAGGTGGCTTGGTAACCAACTTAAAGAATAGTTCTAACCACCTCATTTATTATGTCATCTGGCCTATGATATTGAGATTATGAATTCATATGAAAGTTATTAGTACCACTGTGGTTAAGTGGTTGGAGTTCCTGGCTACAGCTCCAGAAGTCTTGGGTTCGATCCCTGGCACATCCGAAATTTATCTGCGAAACATTGGGTTTCTAACGGGGTCAAACTCGGCCTCGTGAGGATAAATGAGGAGCTGCTTGAATAAATAAGTAGCAGTGCCAGCTTAGAATAATAATATTACTGGCTGAAAGGCTCTATGTGCTGACCACATGACAACCTCTATCCACAAATTTTGGCATTATCATCGCTAACGGGGGTGGCTGCTTGGTCAGCATTGCTTGCTTACGGGCTCACACATTGGAGTTTATAAATAAGTCATTATATACAATACTTTTACAAAAATTAAATTTTTTCTTTGTCGATAAATTAGTTTTAATTATATTTTAAAGAAAACAAACTAGACTTTTGTATCCTCATTTTATAAAATACACTATTTCATATTTTTAAATTCCCAATATGATGTAGAGTATTAAAATTGAATTTTAATAGAATAATTGATATTTTTAGATGTTTTTCCAGTAAAGACAAATTTGGCTCTGTAGAAAATATATACCCAATTTCATTATTATAGTTTTCTTATTTAAAATGCTTCCTTCCCCATTCGTACCCAATTAGGTTAATTATCATATTAACATATAACCTGAAAAGGTAGTAGGACTCAATGATAAAAAAAAAGTAAAATATCTTCTTTGAGAGGTATATAAATAATTGTGAAGATTAATTTGAGCACAAGAAAATTATTTTCATGTAATTTTATTCTTAAAATGTGAATAAAATTCTTAGACCAGGCCTGGGTAAAATATTTGTCTGAATGCTGCATTGAGAATTTAAATATAAGAATGGGTCACCAAATAAATTACACTTTTTTGGTAGACACAATTTAAGACAATATCTAACAAAAAGTGATTCATCAATAATAAGATCAATGCATATTTCTCAAATCTCTTATTTCTTGTTTAATGTTGGTTGTAAGTAGTTGGAATTCTTAAAACCACTTATACGAGGGAGTATCAAAAAGTTTCAAGAGTGGTTCTGTAAACTGTAATTAAAGTACCTGATTTAAATTTGGCCACTATCTCCTTCAAAGTAGTTCCCTTGTGCAGCGATACAACAATCTCAGCGCTTTTTTCACTTTTGGAAAGCTCCTTGGAAGTCCTGGTTTCGAAGCGTGCACAACACCGCCTGCGATTCACGTTTGATCTCATTCACAGTGTCTAACCGACGACCCTTGAGCTTTAACTTAATCTTAGGGAAGAGGAATATGTTGCAGGAGGCCAAATCCAATGAGTACGGGGGTGAGGAGCGATGATCATGTTCTTGCGTCCGATAAACTCCGCGTTTTCATTGCTGTGTGTGTGGGTGCCTTGTCATGTTGGACAATCCAATTGCCCGCACACCACATTTATGGTCTTTTCCGCTGAACGTCCTCCCTCAGACGCCTCAGAACATGACAGAACTCGGCGTTGACAGTCTGACCCTCGAGAATGAATTCATGATGCACAATCCTGAGAATGTCGATGAAAACAATGAGTATGCACTTGGTCACGCTCCTGACCTGCCTCGCCTTCTTCGGTCTTGGAGATCTGGGGCTCTTCCACTGTGAAAACTGTTTGATCTCTGGGTGGTAACCATAGAGCCAACTCTCATCCCCTGTGATAATTCTTGACATGAAGGTTGGGTCAACCAAAGCATGTTGACGGAGTTCCTGACAGACTTCGGCATGGTACTCCTTCTGTTCGAGGGTCAGAAGCCTGTGTACAAACTAAGCGGCAACGCAGTGCATGTTAAACACAGATGGGAGGGTTGTCTGCACTGATCTGTATGACACATTGACGATGTCAGAAATGTTCTTAATGGTTATCCGGTGATCCTCGCGCACAAGTTGCCTAACTCTGTCCCAATTTTCTGGTTTGTGATTGTGGAAGTTCGCCCTGACCTCTTATTGTCTTTCAGTGACATTCTGCTGCTCCTGAAGCGCGAGTGTCACTCAAAACATGCCGGACGGTTAATAGCCTCATTGACGTAAGCCTGCTGCATCATTTGGAAGGTCTCCCTTCCAGATTTTCCGAGTAAGACGCAGAATTTGATGTTCGCTCTCTGCTCGTGTTTGCGGTCCCTGATGAAATTGCAAAGGCATCTGTGCACGTTTTCAAATAAGCTTGTGTAACACAGCCACTGGTCAACACAGAACAATGCCATTTGTCATACTGACAGATTGTCATGACTCGCCACACCAATGCACACATCTTCATGCTGCGCTTTGTTTTCACATTACAGAATCAGTCTTGAAATTTTTGGATACCCCCTCGTAAGTACTCCTTTTGAATATAAATAGTATATTCTTCTTTTAAAAATACATTTTATAATTATAGTACTTTAAGCATTAAAATTGTTTGTGGGCTATAATTTTCCCAGGGCATACACACATACTATACATGTTTACAAGCAAAATAACCCTTTAAATATAACAGCTTTAAATTAGGGTAAATTTGCTATTTTAACATGCTTATTTTACAATCCTTATAGTTCGAGTAAATTTTAGGTTTTACCTTTAGTCAGTCCTTCTTTTATTGTCATCAATTATGTATGCTTTTAAAATCATTTTCAGATCATTTCTCAACATGTTAACAACTTGATATGTGGAGATGACTGTCAAGCTCGATTCTTTTGCTTCATTTTCATTTTTGTTTTAAAGTTGTCAGGATATTATTAACTCTTATTGTGCGCAGCATTAAAAATTACATTTTAATCATAATAAATACACTAAACCATCAATGTAATGCAAATTTCCTTTCTTTTTCAGCAATTATACTTCTGGGATTTTGTTGAAGAAAGAGAGAACCGTTTTCTTTTTAATATAGATTGGGATAATTTTATTGACTTTTTCTCGGATGATTCTGATGATTCAGATTTAACAGATCATGAATATTTTTAAGAACATCTTAAATTTATACTAGTATTAAGTTTTCATATTAAAAAATTTCCAAAATGCTGTTAGTTTTAAAATTATTTACTTTTTTAGAATTTCGTATGCTTGTCTAATAGTAAATCGATGCTTGTTCACTATATAAAGAGTTTGTTTAAGTAATATTTTGTTTAATGTCACTAATAATTCTAGTTATTGAGACTACATACAGTTTAAATAGTTAAAATTATAATGCATTTCAGATAACCAAGGCAAAACCTTGAAGAGTGATGAAATAATAGCTAACTAGCAATTTTATGTGGGTAATTGTTTGTGCATGTTGCAGCACGCAATTTATTTAGTTATCCTGTGTATTTTTTAAAAAAATGAGGTAGGTATACACCATTGGGTTCCAAACAGTCACTGTGTTAATTGTAAGTAATCAAATTAGGACTTAAGTCAATTAGCATTTTCTAACAATTATTCGAGGGGAGAAAAATAAGTGCACACACACTCTTTATCTCTCTTTCTCGCCATCTCTCTTTAAACTGATTATTTTTATCTAGTATACATTTTACTCTGGCTCAAATACTTTAGGTGGAAACATCTTGTTTGTAAAATAGCACATACAAATCTATCATTTTAGTGCCAAATAACTACAATAGCAAATACAAAAATTACTGCTTTTATACTATCTTCAGTATATAAGAGAATCATCATATCATTTTTTGTCTTTTTATTAGTCTAAACACTGATTTTAAAAGATTTATAGTTTTACAACTATAAATTTTAAAGACCAAAAACTAATCAAAAAGTGAATTGGAGAATTAAACACATGGAACTATATAAAATCAGGGAAAACTTAATGTTTTTAAAATTGTATTAAAATATATTATAAAAATTCATGGTGGCTACAGACAGGGAAAGAGTCAGGGAAATTTTGATGTCAGGGAATTTAATACAAAATAAGGAAAAGTCAGTGAATTGAAATACTTGACTAATCCTGCACCTAAACATATAAACAAAAGTGAAAGATTTGGTTTCTCGATGTTAACAAAATGTATTGCGTAGATATGGCAGTCGTAACATGAGTTGGTTGTACAGGGTTTGTTTTATAACACATTTACACAGGGATACAAAAAATGCATAGAACATTAAATAAAAGCTTTGTAGCTACTCTGAAATAAAAATTAAAGGAATATATTGGTTAGTTAAAATAAAAACAAACTTGGAAGGTCATGAAAAAAATTCATTTTTTCTTAAACCATTATAACATCATGCAAATTTCAACACACAAATCATTATTAGGTGATACATTCATTTATAGTTTTCAAAATAATTATCCCCGAATAATCCTGTGAACTCTTTCTTTAATAATGTATACATCTGAATATTAGCTTTAGAGCTATAAGAATCAAAATATATATTTGTAATAAATTAAAATACAGTTTTAAATGTCTTGTTTACATTTTTTTGCACTAGTTAAAACACATGATGAGAACATAAAATTGCAAAAAGTCCCGGTTATTATTTTATCATTTGTGTTGTTTTTTTAAATGTGTTTAATATTTAAATGACATTAACCTAAAAAAAAAGTCTAATATAAAATCCAATTAGAGAGTTTGATGATAGCCAATAAGTGTTAAAAAATACAACTATTGCAATAGCTTTAATTTAAACTTCGTCTTAAAATTATTTCAAAGTTTTATTTTTAAAATAAGACTGCAACCATTTTTATATGCCTTGTAAATTATCATATCCCCTTTGTAGTTTTTTCAAACTCATTTGTAAAATAATTTTTTGTTATATTTATTTTGTTTTTAATTATTATTTACACTATTGGCCTGGCTTGAGGTTTTTATTTGCTGCGCATATGGTATTTACAATTCATCTCTGAATTAGTATATTTTAGCATGTTTAGGGTTCTTCTAAAAATATTAAGTTAGGCAATATTCTAAAGTTATAATTTTTGGTTAGTGATTTGCATATTGTGTGCTAACATAGTTGAATTGTTTGTTGAAGCCATTTATAAAAAGATTTTTTTTTACTTCTATGGTAAAATTTATATCTGCTTATATGTGTAGTAGTTACTTCAAATGTGAACATTTAATCTATATTTTGATGCTCCAAATAGTTATTTTAGAATTATTATGTTAACCCCTTTGTGAAATCTAAAAAAGTAAACAATAATTTTTTTATTAATTAAATATACACCTTTTTTGTCTTCAATACTAGTCACGCTTGCTGTTATTTTGACCATGACCAGTGTAGATCTAGTTAGATTATATTTTGTCATTTTTATAAAGTGGAACTACAATGTTTGATATTTTTTAGTTGGCCATTCTACTTTTTTAAATAGAGCAAATTTTTAGCAAAATACATTAAAAGGTACTTAGATTTAAGTATAAACCATGCATTATGTTGATGCACATAAAAAGTTGTATTATGGTACCCCAGAATATTGAGATTATCAACATACAGAGTAATAGGATTTAATATAAGTATTGATTATTGAAATAATATAAATAGTTTAAGCTTTGTACTGCCAAACCTAAGTTTTTAAGTAAGCCATTGAAGCTGGTTGTGAAATATATGTAGCTCATTGTATGTATTAAGCACATTATGACTTCATTTGTAAAGCTGAACATATTTCACGAATGTTGTTCTATTTCAACAACAACATAAAATAAGTAAAAACACTGCCTTGTTTTCTGATTTTTCAGAGAAAGTTTTAAAAAATGTTTTGCTCTAAGTAATATTCCTTTTCTATGTATCTGTAGTCTTAATTATTTGTTCTAAGAATTGGCATGTTGGAAAATTCCATTTGGTATCCAGGGTACATGATGTACTAATCGTGGCCTCCTTGCCACTTGGAATCACAACCAGTTGAAATAAACTTAATAATGTTGCCAAACATCTTTAATGGGTGCAATTCAAAAAGACAAAAATAAAACTATCTGTAAATTTTTAGGGACTTTTGATAAAAATCTATCCATATTTGATAAAGGAAACTTTTTAGTTTTATTAAAATTATGAATTGTTGTGCACACATTATATAGCCCTTTTGAATATTGTTGAAGTTGGATTTTAGTTGTAGTGTTGATAGCTCTAACTTGAGAGATAGCTAAACATTAAACAGATTACTATACATATAATTTTATATTTTTTTCACTAAAAAATTAACCTTATATATTGAAATAAACTTATTGATTATAAACTACTAATACTGAGCTTTACATGATATAACTGAAATGTGGAAATTATAATATGGCTATTTTGTAAATGAAAATAGTGTCTAATTTTGTGCTATACAAATTTAAGATTTGAATACATATTATTGTTGGAGAAAACAAGAGAATAAGAATACAATTAAATATTTTCAAAATGGGGGCAGGGATTCATGTGGGAATAGTAAAGTGGGAAATAATATACGATTTTATGAATAGAGGGAATGAAGTTTTGCTGGATTACATGCCTAATTGGCACAAGCTTTGAATCTTAAGTTACCTATCTTTCTGATAAACATAGACATACAAACCCCAATGGAAAAACCCAAATATAATAGCTTAGTAGAATCCCAAACATGATAATTATAAATCCATTCTAAGATTGATAGTATATAAGATAAAAGAACGTCAGGTACATAAGTCATATCCCTATTTAAAAAGAGTGCTGGTAAAGAAAGTAACTACTGTAATCGGTAGCTTTTTTTTAAATTAATTGGGCAAGGTTCTTATATACTAGAATTTTAGCTTTTTTTTCTTCTTTGAACTCTACTTCTCCAGCATGTTTTTCCTTTACCATCAAGTGAGAACATTTAATAGACTACCGATTGGCATTAAAGCAAACTATTATTGGTTCTTTTAAAATTGTTGATGTTGATTAATCAAATGTGTGTTTAAAGTTAAAGGACCCATTTTGGTGGTTGAATGGTCTAGAATGTCACTCTTTCAGTTACTGAACTGTTGATGGTAGATAGTGTTTTGAATCTTAGTCAGGTGTATTGTGTGTGGTTTTACTAAATGGTTTTCCACTTTCCTACTATGCAAATGTGGATACACTTTCTCTAAATTTAACTTTCCTTATCCATACCACATACTTGTAGAGTACATAGGAGTATAACCCAAACAGGTAGTAAAACGCAATGCTAAAATAAAAAAATGTTTTTTACTTGATTAGCTTAAATCAAAGAATATAAATTTAACATTCTTGATATATTTCATATTTATGTAATTATTTTCCTAATTAAAATACAGCAGATTAACATTTACATGTATATTTTATAAGGTACTTGGTTTAACATTGAAGAGACTCAATGGCTAAATGAGTTTATAATAATGGAAATTATTGATAAAACTAGAGAAAAAAAATAACCAAAAGGTGGTTTTCTTATTAAATTCGCACTTGGTTTTCTTTATTTTTATAAAATACCATTATTATTAAACCTATAAGGTATCTAAATACTATATTAGGGTAGTAGCCATCCTGCAGTTACGGGTGTGACATTTGTCATGATTTTCTAGCACATAAACAGTGCTTTGATTGTAATCCTAGTATGGTGTTTACTTGTTCTCATATATTAGTTAACAATTCTTTGTCCACTAATATATCTTCACTCATTACACATATTATCACTCCATGAACAACCTTGAATGCCCAATCAAAAAACTGCTTTACATTATTTACAATCATACGCCTGGACCTCACTTAATTTCAAACTTTTCTCTTGACCGTCCCTTCAACCCCATCGACGGAGCCTTTTCCATGAGATGTGTCAAAAAAATCTCACACTCTTTGTATTCCAAAATCTTCTGTGGAAAAACACAAATTTTAGAGAGTATACTTATTTTTAAACTGTCCAGGACAACCATCAGTATAAATAAAAACTTATTTTTGCTCAAACTTGTCTTTCAAACATTGTAATATTTTTTTCACGAATGTGTAAACTGAGAATTTATTGGGTGCAATATGCCATCACTAATAATTGCAAATGAGTGCACCATCTTGCTAAGTATAGCCAAGAATAGCATGTAAAAATGGTGACTTGATCATGGCTCCAGTGTGCACCTTGTATTTCATCTTGTTAACATTTTTAACAGTGATCTAAAGTTAACTACAGTAGAGTTAAATTACAGTGTCTGTACTCCTTAAATAGCCCCTCTGTCAAGAACTATACATCCCCAATGAAATTACTATTGTCACAGACAGGACATTAACTGAATCCTAAAATTTAAGGGAGGGACAGATTTTTCTTTTTGATACTGGTTTCTGTTGATACATTTTAATTTTAAGTAATGTATACCTATTAGGTAGGTCTATATTATGCCTATTTATTTAGCATACTTAAAAAAACTTTGCATTCATAGCTAAACCTAGGTTAGACACACTTCTTGTCTAAGAAATATGTTTGTCACAGGCCTACCTACAAAGCACAGTGTCGCACCTATATAATGTGTTACGGGTGTGACAGATTTTTGTTTATATTTATTTCCTTCATGTATTAAGTTAAACGTAAATTTAACCATAAACCTTGATAAGCCTCATTATAATCTCACTTCTGGAAAATAAAAATAAATTCTGTTCCTTATTTAAATTTAGAAGTAGACTTAAGTGTATTTTTTGCTATGGGTGTGACACTGAAATTATGAGCTCATTATCTCCTCTATAAATCTGAAATTGTCATGCCTGAAAACAATATCTGCGGATTTTGCAAGTTCAATTATGTATACTCACTTGACTGACTTTAAAAACTGTACCCAAAAAGGAAGGAAATGTCAGTGTCAGCAACAAAACAAAAAATCACAGCAAAACTAGTGTCTGGTACACCATAGCATTTCATGACACAGAAAAACAAAAAATATTTTTTTAAAAAACTAATTTTTATAAGAGCAGTAAAATATTTCCCCTTGCCTAACTAAAAATTAATATCCAAGTTGTGTTTTATAAATCAAGAAATTACATACATAAGCTCACTTTTATACGGATTGGCTGGTAGGTCTTTAACATTTCAAATCAGAAATGTAAACAATAATGTAGTTTATAAAACATATTTTACTTACTTTTACCACTTTGTTATTCAATCTCTTGGGACAAGGTGGCACTAGTAAGATCTCTTACCACTTTCCCCTTTCATCTAACTGGTTTCAATTTTTTCTTATTTTTCTCTTTGATATATATCTTGTTACTTTTCAAACCACATAGCTGGGCATGTGAACTAAATGTTAAGCTTGTCTAGTCTAGTTTGATTTGTCAATGATGTTGATATTTGAATCTCTCTAGGATGTACTGGGGTGGTTCTTCCTATACAGTTTCACACACTCCTTCCACGAGAATGTGGTAACTTCCCTTTAATTTCATTCTTCATCCCTTCCCCATTAGTATAATTAACATGGGATAGTCCAAATATTAATTGGGGCATAGCTCAAAAAGAAAAAAAAATGGAGACTGTAAAAAACATTTAAAAACTAGAGTGATGTAAGCTCTAGGGAAGGAAGAAAACTCTGAAGGTTGAATGGGTTAAGCTTTGATATTTAAACAAGTACACATTTCTCCAAAGTTTTTGATAAACTCTTAGTACTTTCATCTTCTTTTCACCATTATTGTTAATACATTTTGGATTTTTAGAACATATTCTATTACCATGGTCAGAATAAAGTACATTAAAACAGCTATAAAATGGCAATTACCATATAAAAGTTAGAGAAAAACTGAAGATCGCAATGTGGATCTGGATTGAATAGGCTAGAGATGGCTAAAGAGTTTAAAACCCTTGTAGTTAAAGGTTTAAAACTGCAGGTTGAAAACTGCAACAATTCACAGCTAAGAAAATGGAAACTGGTCCGTAACAGTCTAAATTGCTAATATTCCCAAGTTTAAACTTGAAATAATCACTGTTTATAAGCTATAAATCCATCTTCTGCTCAACCATTTAGCATCATCTGGCAAGCCCTTGTTTAAGTTATTCTCATAGGTAACTGCCTTATCTTTCTGACTTTTGCTTTTTATTATAAAGCAATATGTCCAAAATGTTTTGTCTATAACTGTAACCAATAACATTGAAGAGAAGTTGGAAGTATGAAGCCTATTCCCTCCACCTATTTTTACATGTTAGCTCCCTATCCTGTCACTTTAATTACATTATTTTACACTTTTCTTAGTCATTAGATACTTATTTGTATTTCTGATTTTATATATTTATACTTTTCTTGTGTTGTACAGCCTCCAAGTCTTTCCTGATCCCTTCAATCTTTTATGTACTCTTCTCTCAACTTCTCTGTATTCCAATCATTTCTCTTATTATATTCTTTGTATGCTTTAGCATCCACATCTCTAGTATTTGTAATGTATCTTATTCACATATTTTTTTCTTTGTTCACATTTTCCATTTTTCTACTCCCCTATGTCAATGTTTACATGAGGTATGTCAGATATATGTGTATCTTGAACTCAAAAAGGCCCAAAACTTATTGATCAATAATTCTTAGGGGCTTAAAATTGAGCATTGATAATCTTACCTTTCATAGAAAAAATCTAGATTATTTTTTAAACGTTTACTTATTATTTTTCATGTTTCTTTTGCTATAAGATGTTGAACACATATCCCACAAGCTCTTTCTTATATATATGATATTGATCATTGATACATTTCTTGCTCTCAATTTTCTCCAACATATTGCATGATGAGACAAACAAGACTGAGACTTTCTTTGTAAATTAGAAGACTGTCTCATCTTGTCTCTTTTGTTAGAAAATTATTGCATTGTTGCCATTTGTTTTGTCTCATCCATGTGATTGAGCCCTTAAAATCTCGTTAAGTTTATAAGCATTACTTTACTATTACCACAGATAATGAAGGAAAAACCTGTTATATTTTATCAAACATATATGTATTGTTTAAAACGTTTTGCCATTGTTACCATAAACCAGGAAATATGTTATCTTTGTTGGACGGTTTGTAAGTAAAGAACTCAATGAAATGTTTTGTTTAGTCTTACTGCTTGTATCAGTGCTTGAGGTGAAGTTATGGGGACCATAAAATAAAATTAGCTGTTTAGCAGTTTTAATAAATTGGTTGTCAAAAATGTATGAAAAGCTCAATGCAGCATTTTATTTATAATTTTAGTTAAAAATCAATACTAAACACATTACTCAAGTTTTAAAAAAAACTTCTACCACATTATTGATCTAGAACTTGTACTAAACATTAAAAAAAA
>CABFWB010003506.1:0-31167 GCA_902151455.1 Timema bartmani | reverse complement strand
TTTTTTTTTTTACCGTCCTGTACTAAGGAACTAAGCATTCCGGAGGAATACATCCCCCATAAGTATCCAGTGAACAGTACTAGGTTACATGTTATATTAAACAGCAGTGCCAACTTTTCGTGTGAACAGCTAAAAACCCTGGAAAGGGACTATGTCAGTGGTATATATATAAAAAAAAAGGATTAAACATTTGGACAGATTTAGTTGATTTTAGTATTATAAGGTTTTATTGAATAGTGTTTTGTTATTATTGTATCTGTCGCAACGGGCTAACAGTAGTGTGCTCGACCTCTTGAAACAATCTGAAAATATTTAGTTTCTAGTTGATAATATTTGTGTGTTTTTTATAGCTGGTAATTTACCCTATATTAAGGTTGTGTCATAATGTATTTCAACATCATAGTCATTATAATAACCATCTTTATTTAGAAATGTTTTGAATGCCAGGTTGTAAGTTAAAATAAAGGGTAATTTTCCCTTTGGTAAATTTTGAAACTAAGCTACATGTGGTTGAGTTATTGATGAGTTAAAGTAAGGTAGTTGTTCCTCCCCGTTTCAAGTGCTTAGCCGCTCGAGCCTAACCCAGAGGTCCTGTAGAGAGAGTGTAAACCGGGTCCCTACCAATAGGTTGAGCTAATAGTTGAGGTGCACCAATGCCCACCGGTTTAGGAGGGTTCTTTCACTATCAAACATGTATGGTAATTGACATTAATAATTGAAAATAAAAGATAGTTGGAAGGGAGGGGGCACACACACTTGAACTGCCCATTAAGATGACTCATGATTTTGGCAATATGGTTCATGTTGTCCCATAGTCCTCCCAATTCATTACTTGACAGTGTGTCTACCATCCGGTAAAATCAGGGAAAACGAATTGGCCAGGAATTTGAAGCGGTCGTGAAAAAAAACAGGAATAAGTCAGGAATTTGGTAATTTAAAACAAAAAAATTCGGGAAAATGTTGTTTTAATCAAAATATGAATATCAGTAAATTACAATACGATTCAAACTGTCTATTTTTTTGTAGGTTTATATTACTGAAGGGCTAAAAAGAGAAAAAGATTAATATTTTTAAAATTGGCTATAACACTTGATTAAAATTCGTACCTAGTTACAGTTTAACATATAAACAAAATGTATTTCATTTTTCTGTGGAAAATAACTCCAAGGGCACTTTACATGAGTCGATAACTACAATGTGGATCTTATCTAGGCAACTCTTTTATATACGAAATAACTTATCATTACAAAGTTGTAGCACTATTAAAATTTAAAAAAATGAATTTGAAATATATTTTTATAAAACTAAGTTTCCGAGATATAGGGGAAATATATATTTTTTAAATAGAAAGCTGGGAATTAGGGAGTTGATTTATGTTCTTTGGTGGACTGAAATGTTCCTTTTTTCTCAAAATGTTTCTGTAGCAATATATATTATTTCATTTATGTTCTTTGTTTCACATATCTTTATAAGTTGTTGTCGACTTCGGTGGTCTTGGGCTAAAGGGCTCGCTTGCCTCAGGACCTGATGTTCATGGGTTCAAACCCAGACGGGGTTGATGGATTTTTCTTGAGTGATAAAAATCCATAGCACAACTTCCTTGGGAGGGGAAGTAAAGCTCTTGGTTCCATGCCAATTGTGGCATGTAAAATAACTCTTGGAAGGTATGTAAAAATACCTTTCCCGGCAAAATTGCTAGGTCCTTTTGCTCTCGATCATAGAAATTTGGACTGGCCCCACGGTGTAGTGGTCAGTGTACCTGGCTACTAGCCTAGGAGTCCCGGTTTCGATTCACGGCTAGTATCTTGAGAGTAGTGATTCCAACGGCCACCAGGGTTTGGTTAATTGGGCTTAAGTTAGATTAAGACTCACGCTGGCTTCAGAAATTCATAATTATCATCACATCATCTCATTGCGGGTATGACATGTAGAGAACCTCCTATGATGTACCCTTGGCAACATTCTGTGCCAACAGAGCGGCTAATAGTCTACATACAGGCGACCGAACTGGATGTCATGTCCCTCCTGGTTTTATATTCCATACAATAAAAAAAAATCTTGTGTGTTGATATAATTAGTCGGTTCAGAACGTACACGTTAAATACCTCAAATAAATAAAACAATATGAGTTATGAGTAAATGTCTCCGTTTTTAGATAAAAAAAGCAAGAGTCTGCTGGATGGAGTGTACCATTTAATTTGATATATTGGTTTACAAAAATAAATAAAATCATAATAGTACATCAACACTCATGTACTTTATGGCGATGTTGGTCTACGCTGTCTGGAATGCCATAAATTTTTTATAGTTAAATGAAGTACAGTACAAACAATGTATGAAATATTTACTTCTGCACATGGCAATCCCCAGTGTTGAAGGACTTGACCTTTTTTTAGGGACCTTATCGAAACTCTCGCAAGGATGTGTGTGTATCTGGTATTTTGTCTGAATATTGGGCCTTTGATTGGTTACTCTACTTATGAACAGTGGAAATAATATATAGAAAACAAGAAAATAACTATTTCCAAGTGAGAGTCTGTACCAGCCATCTTTGTTTCTCTTTTGTAAATGGTATGTTATTGATAGATAGATAGTTAAAATGATTATCGGTACTTACCTTTGTTTAGTAGCTGCTGTAACTGTGAGGATTGCCTATATCTCTTCAAGAATATACTTTGTTTTATATAAACAAAATATGCTCTCTTTAATAGTTGTGAATGGGGTGTTAGCTAACAAGTATAAAGTGTACAAAATATAATTTAAAATAGAAAGAGCTGTTGAGAACAAATCTACAAGGTTTGATATTTGAAATTTGCTGTGTTTTATGAAATTGCAAGAAAATATTTAATGACATAGATAAATATTTAGGGCAGGGGTTGGCAGCCTTTTAATTATGTGTTTGAGTTAACATATTCATCTGAATGCATTGTTTTAAGCATAAAATTTATATTAAAGAAAATGAAAGATGATCACTTGGGCCAATGCAAAAAACTAGACATAAAACATTACCGGTATTCTATAGAGTGGCATAACAGATATTTTGGCAGATATCTTATCATTTTACAGATGGAGAAGTTACTTTTCTAAAAAGTAAAACCTAAAAGGTCTAGCCCAATATGTGTATATAATGGGGTTAAAAATATAACACATTCTTGTAGCCTATTTGACAAACTTCCTTATTTAACATTAAATATATCTGTTCTTGTCAAAATATGCATGCTTATTGTTAAACGTTTTATATTTGTAATTTTTAAGTATGCCACATTTTTTCGAAACATGATATACCTAAAGATAAATAATACAGTATAATGGGACTGAGTAAAGTTTACAAGCCCATGCTTTTAAATAACTGATTAAAAGGTTGGTTAAACCTGAAGGTGCCTCGTTACTAGAGTGGACCACATGTACACCCCGTTTACCCTGAAAGATAGCACTCTTATCTCGACTGATTACACCATGGCCCTATCTTGTAAACACTTTTTGCTACTTTATTTGTAAATTCAGTATTCATGCTAGACATTATTAAGATTTTGAGAACAAGTGCTTAAGAATTTACAGCCACAGATGGGCTTGAAATTAAATTTAAAACAATCTGGATAGTACTGTAAAGTTACAGAAAATCATTAAAAAAACCCACAAAAACTACACTGAAGAAAATGCAAACAAAACACAAAAAGCACAACATATACTAAAATAAACCCATGGTTAGTAAAATAAGAAAGCACAAGTAGAATGTTGTTTCTCTTATGTCATTTTAATCCACATTTGGAGTTAAAAAAACCAATGCCTGCAAGAATAAAAAATACACATCCACATAAAAAGTAAAGAATTAAAAATACAATAATCTCTATTCCCAAATTTTTAAGCAATACAAAATCTATTTTATAATTTTATAAATCATTTTCTTGCTAAAAAGATGAATTCTTCTAATTCTTTTTCTTAGCACCGCGACTTACTAACCGTTCAGGTTGTACGCTTAAGTACTAATTAGGCTAATGGGTTAGGGATTGGGAAGGTTGAATATAGAGGAAGTGAACCCACATTTGCGTGGAGGTAGAGTGGAAAACCATTTAGCAAAAACCACCCTCAGTTCACCTGAGTGAGATTCGGTCCTCGAGTTCACCGTCCTCAGCAGTCTAGCTCAACACTAAACTACCGTGTTAGCTAACTACGCCACTGAGATGGGTAAAAATCTTGTAATTAAATATGGTGGATCTGTATGGCTTATGCCCTTTAGTATGACCACAAAATAATTGTATTGGGGTAAAGTGCTCGCCTCAAGACCTGATGTTCGTGGGTTCAAACCCAGCCGGGGTATATGAATTTTTCTTGAGCGATAAAAATCCCATAGCACAACTTCCTTCGTAGAGAAAGTAAAGCTGTCGGTCCTATGTCAATTGTGGCATGTAAAAGAACCCTGGAAGTTAAATGAAAGTAACTTTAGCTGAAAAATTGGTAGGACCTTTCACTCTTGTTCATAGAAATTCTCGGTTGCTGATATGTTTGTAATGTTTGTTAGTGTGTTCTAAAATATATTTTTTTGTTGATTACCACATCTTAATACCTGTTCGGGTTGTTTATATATTTGCTAGTTATGCTAATGTGGTAAGGATAAGGAAGGTTGAATTTAGAGGAAGTGTATGATGATCCATTATTGGATGTAACGCTGTTGAAAACCTAGAAAACTTAGAGTTTTGCATTAGAATCTCATTATTTATTGTCTTTGGGAAACATTAGTTGATACTAAATACACTTTTCGACTGGAATCATTAAAAATAAATATGTCACAACTCTTAATAAAATAGCATAAAGTTAATATAAAACTAATAGCTAACACCATGTTAAGCTATGTCTTGTATTAAAAAATCGTCGTAGACATATGTGAAAATTTTGGTGACTTTTAAAATGTTCCCAACTTCTCCCTGTCACACAATATTACCAGACTTTTCCAGGTTTTATGTTTTCCAGGTGCGTATCAACCCTGAAATTGGTTCAATCTCAGACAGTACAGCTACCAAAATATTTATATTAAAATTTATGGTGCTAGGGTTGGGCATGTAGTGTTAAGTGTGCTCTTCAAGGTTGTAATAGTTTGTAAGTCGCATGCTGTCAAAATGACAAGTTGATCTCAAAATAAAAATGAAACTAAAATAAGTTTTGAACATATTCATTGTGAAACGTAAACTTTGTAATGTACACTCTGTTGACAATAAAAGCTTACATTCTTACCTTTAAGGGCTCTTATGGTTTATGGTTTAATCTTATGAGCCGCACCATAGTGAAAACAACCAGGGTAAGCTTGCCACTATTCAAGGTAAACCAAGTGTGCATATGCATCAAATAAGATTGAAAAAAAGTTAATGCTTTTCTAAATATATAGAGAGTAGGCCTATAACAAATCAAACTGATACTATATTAAGATTCTAGTAAAAAAAAAACTTCTAGAAAATACATATATAAATTTTTGTTGTCAACATTAATATTCTTTTATTATAATATTAGTAGTGTTATTTTATTGGTGTTGATATTGATTAAAAGTGACAGATAAAGATCACACAACTTGACATATCAGGACATATGAGCATATTAAAGTAGTTTTGGTAACTTAAGTAAATATCATAAAAGTTCCTTCAGCCCCTATGAGAATTTGAGTGTAGGTAGAAATTACATTTGAAACCATAAAGCAAAGGGTATTGTAACTTAACAGTTTTATGATACCGGCTTCATTGACCGCGTGGTCTAACACACTACTCTAGCAGTAGACTAGACTGCCAATGATAAGATCGAGGTTCAAATTTTGGTCGGGTCTACTGAGGGTGGTTTTTCCAAAATGGTTTTCTATTTTCTCTACATGAAAATGCAGGTACACTTCTTCTAGATGAAACCTTCCTTATCCATAAAACCATCAGCCTAATTAGTACATAAGTGTATAACCCGAACGAGTAGAAAGATGTGGTGCTGGAAAAAAAAAGTTTTGTGATGTATAAGTGACGATTTAGAACTATAGGGTTAAAGTATTCTTATCTCTTTAAGAGGATAGCATCCGAAGGCTCTATGCTAGTTCTGAAGTTTCACAGCCCATGCGCGGGTGAGGCGAGGTGGAGCTTAGACGAATACGTCAGAGACAAGTCATCCAGTATAGAGAAGAAAACTCTGTGAACTGACAAGCACCTAGTCCCCTTTACTCTGTCATTCTTTCTCCACAAGACAACACACAGACAGAATGTGTACTTCTTATCTGAGGAAGGAGAGCAGTGTAAAGAAAGAAAAGAATAGTAAAACAGCATCGCACTCTTTGAGTCTGCTCTATGGGTCTTACAGGCACTAGACTGTCCATCTCCCAAAGGTTTTGCCGCAAGTGTTGTCCTTTTTCTGCTAAGTTAAAAGTTGCCGTTTTGTAGCTCATAAATGAACATATCAATTTTCAAAATATAAGCAAGATATATTTTATGCTAATAACTATTCACTAATTAATATAGTAAAAGTAATATAACCTATAGAAAAAAATGATAGCCTTTATTTTGATGAAAGTGTTAGAATCTACATTAGGCTACTATGCCCCAGCCTCACGATGCACCAAATATATAACGTCACAAGTCTAGTTTAAATCGTGCGGGAAAACTAATAATGTTATGGTCATTGTAGTAATAGTTACTAAGAATGCCTGCAAAGTCTGAAATTGATGTATTTTACACGAAGTCAAATAAAATAATTGAAAATTGTTAAACCTCTTGAAACACTTTTAGCAAAACATGAAAGAGTTGACTAGAAATGTTTTGTAAATATATTTTGAGTTAACAAGGTTAAATTACCACCGGAAATAAATGTTCGGGAGCTTCCGAACTTTGTTTTCATGCTAGCCCCTAAGCACAGTAGGGATGGGCGAAACAATGATTTTACGATAACAGTGATCACAGTGACCTTGATTTTAAAAGAGCAGTGATTTATACCAGTGATTATTCACAGTGAATGGCAGTCACTGTGTCAGCTCTTGTAAAACTAGGCATTTCTTTCAGCCATTGCACATGTGACCCTGTATTCATTGTTTCCAACATTACATACATGATAAACAATATTATATAAAACAAATTATTGAACAACAAACATTCTTTTTCTTAATTATTTACAAACTTATTTTGTAATAGAACTCAGTCTGTAAAGAATATAAAACGATTTTTTTTTAGCTATGCGGGTCGGTTCCATGTAGCCATAGCTTTACAGTCGTTATATATACCCCGGCCGAGAAGTGATGGCTTACCAGTCACTAGGCACATACTGACTGAGGCGTGATGGCTTACAGTAGCTAGGTATAACCTGGCCGAGGCGTAAATAACTAAGTATATCCTGGCCCACGTGTGATGGCTTACAGTAACTAGGTATATCCTGGCAGAGAAGTGATGTCTTAAATTTGCTAGATATTCCCTGACCGAGGAGAGATGGCTTACAGTCGTTAGATATACCCTGATATAGTAGTAGTGCATTGCCATTAATAAAAATTAAACATTTATTGGAAAAAGGTAGTTTATAGTTAAAATATGTATTTTATTTTAAAGTCATTATACGCTTATACTAGATGAGTCGAAATAAAACAATTGACTATATGAGCATGGGGGTCATTATGTGAATGGTATGTATACTTTACATACATATTAAGAAATAAAAAGATCTTTGATTAATAATAGTGTATGTTTTTAGCATATTTTTAATTAAAAAATATAAATGTTTAAACTTAAAACATTAAATATGTCGTAAATCCAATTACTCTAAATAATTTTTGAGGCACATTTGGTTTAATGGTAAAAGAGATTCCTACTAGTGACACCAAACACATTGCCATGCCGCCATGTTTGTCAAGTCAAGAAAACAGTTCGTACACCGACCGAAAGGTGGCACTAGCAGTAGTGCTGGAAATGAACAGAAACGTAAACCACAACTAAACTACAAATGCGGCTTTTGCAAAAAGAAAGGACACAGGGAGGCCGATTATTTCTTTAAAAAGAAGTTGAGCGAATAAACGGCAATTAAAGCTGACGAGGCTCGTTTTTTTTCATCGAAAAGAAATTACAAAATCAAGCAACATAAACAACCTTTGGTGCATTGATAGTGGTTGCATCTCACTTATGCAGCAATGAACATGCATTCACGAGTGCGAAGAAAATGCATGGGAATCTTAAACTTGCCGATGACAGTGCCACACAAGTAAAAGCGAAAGGTGACGTGCAAATCACCACCGCGAACAGTGTGACAGACTATCACATTGAAGGATACCTTATACATACCTGACCTCCGAACTAACCTCATCTCTGTGGCAAAAATTGCTGATAACAACGAAGTGACATTCAAGAAAGATCGCGCGACCATAAAATACATAAACGGTGACATTAAAGTTGTTGCGAATAGAATTGGTGACTTATTCTACTTATGCGAAATCTATCAGCAAGCATGCATGATCACAGGATCAAAAGTTACAAAAAATGAATTATAAGTTTGGCACGCTCGACTTGGTCATTTGAATTTGAGGGACATGGTCAATATTATTAAGAACCAATGTGTGATCGGTTTGAAATTCAATGACTCAACTGACTTAAAAAACTGTCACACATGTCTAGAAGGAAAAATGACATCAATTCCCTTCATCAAATGAGAGGTAACCTCAAAGAGCTTCTGGAGTTAATACATTCCGAAACCTTCATATACGACTACAGTCGATGGTGTCAAGTCTACTTCCTACGTCACAAGGGAGAGATTACTGAAAAGTTCGTAGAGTTCAAGAATCTAGCCGATAATCAGACATAAGATCAAAGCTCTTCAGTCGGATAACAGCAAGGAATATTGCAACGATAAAATGGATTCCATCCTCAAACATGCAGGCATCAAATGACGTCTAACAACTACGCACACCCCACAACAGAACGGTGTTGCGGAAAGGAAGAACCGCACTCTGGTTGAGGCTGCTCGGTGCATGCTACTTGAGTCTAGAATGCCACTGTCCTTTTGGGTCGAAGCCATAGCGACAGCCAATCACGTCCAAAATTGATGCACAACAAAAGGGTAGTCTGAAGGAACTCCATACGAAAGATGGTTGGGAAGACAGCCGAATATCTCGCATCTTCGTATATTCGAGGGGAAAGCCATCATCCTCAACAAGTCTCCCAATAAAGGCAAGTTCGAGCCCAAAGGCAAGAAAGGGATCTTCGTCGGTTACTCTGACTGTTCCAAGGTCTACCGGGTATGGCTACCAAGTGAACGAAAGATTCTTGTCTTCAGGAACGTAAGATTCTGCGCCGAACCTGGGTCCGGACGCACATCTGCAGATTTTTATCAAGAAGAAGAGACATCCTGTCAACATGAAGGAGGGGGGTTCAATGAAGAAGAGTCGTCGCACAAGGACGTCGAGATCAGTCCGAACGCTCTGGAAGATGATGAACCATTTCTTGGATTTGAAGTGAATGATGACCCCATGTCCAACATTGGAGAGCGACAAGCTCATCAAGGCGTCGCAAGCACCGAATCCGACATGCAGGCGGAGCGAGGACCCGGCATGAATGATGACCCCATGTCCAACATTGGAGAGCGACAAGCTCATCAAGGCATCGCAAGCACCGAATCCGACATGCTGGCGGAGCGAGGACCCGGCAGACCAAAGTTAATGCGTACCGGAATAAGGGGTTGCCCCACTAAAATATAGCGGCCTGCGGCCAACCAGGCTGATCAGAACCTTGCTCTCAACAATGATCCGCCATACGGTAAAGATACTGGGCATTCAAACACCACATCATCACAACAAACTATGGAGCACATCAACATTCAAAGTAACAGGGAAGATAGATCGTTTCATAATGCCCCAGTTGCAATGAATGGCTCAGAGATTCCCATCGACAGTGCCATGAATGGTTCGATGCAATCTATTCTGAGATCAGATGCTTGGTCGCCAACGACACTTGGGAAATCGTTGATAGACCGACCAACGATAGAGTGATCAACTGTAGGGGGTTCTCCGAAACAAGTACAATCCTGATGGAACGTTACTTCGAAGGAAGGCCAGGATGCTCGCAAGAGGCTTCGCCCAAAGACCAGGCATCGATTTTGTGGACACCTTTTCTCCAGTTGCCAGAATCGAATCATTTAGGTTGCTCATGGCATTGTCAGCTAAACTCAACTTACAAGTCTCACAGCTCGACATTACAATGGCCTATCTGAATGGTGACATCGACACACTAACATTCATGGAACAGTCGGACTTGCTTGTTGAGGAGACACTACCGATTAGGACTGAAAAGGAAGTACAGCATTGTTGGGAAAGCAAAAGACATGCTTCAGAAACTGGAATCCGGTAACAAAGTCTACAAACTTCGAAAGGCCATTCACAGACTCCGCCAAGCTGGTCGACAGTGGCATGCTAAATTAAGTGCAACCTTAGAATCAATCGGGTTGCAGCCCACAAACTCTGACCCATGTGTTTACGTCGATAGTTGAAATAAACACCCAGTCTACGTGTTCATCTATGTTGATGACATCGTGATTGCTTCTGAAAACCCGGAGCGAACCAGATCCATTAAAGGTGAACTGTCAAACAAATTTGACGTAAAGGACCTTGTAGCCGTAAATTATTGTTTAGGAATTGAAGTGAACCAATCCAAGGACAAAGTCACGTTATGTCAGAATGGCTATAACAGGGATATCTTACATAAGTTCGGGATGGATGACTGCAAACCAGCGAAGTCACCAATATCAACTGGGGTCAAGTTTGATTCTTCCTCCACTAACACAGAAGAAACAAAGCAATATCCATTCAGAGGGTTGATTGAAGCCCTCATGTACATCGCCATTGGTACCTGTCCCGACATCGCTTATGCAGTCAACATGCTGAGTCAATATAACAATTGTCACACCTCAACTCACTGGCAAACTGCCAAGCGTGACCTAAGATATCTGCAAGGAACCATCAACAAGAGGTTGGTCTACGCCAGGGATGATGACGGCATTTCCGGTTTCGCAGACGCCGACTGGAGAAACTGTGACACTGACAGAAAGTCCTATACAGGTTACACTGTCACCTTGTCCGGAGTCTCGGTATCATGGTGCTCACGAAAGCAGAGAATCGTTGCTTTATCTTCAACCGAGGCAGAGTATATGAGTCTCACTGAAGCTGCGAAGGAAGCAATCTTCCTGATTACCTTCGTGCGAGAACTTAGTTTAAAGGAGTTGTCGAACATCATCATTTTCAATTACAATCAATCAGCTGGAAAATTGGCACATAGCCCCGTCTTCCACTCAAGATCAAAAAATATAGACATAAAGTTTCATTTTATTCGTCAAGCTTTCCAAGATCACCCACTAAGGCTTGAATATCTATCCACTGAGGATATGGTAGCTGACATCTTAACAAAATCTCTTCCTGGAGCCAAACACGAGAAATGTATCAACGAATTGGGTTTACGTGCTTGATTGTTACCTATTGACCTTTTGGACTCAAAATTGAGGGGGGGTGTTGGAGTTCAATTATTACCGTCAAAATTCATGTTTGTTTACATTTGTAGTTCACTATAACGCCGACAGATGTCTTATGAATTTATTCTTAAAAGCTTTTTCAAATAATAAACCGTTAGTCATGTTCCAGCCAAACGCTGTACCAGTCGTGCTATAAATCGTGTTGCCAATAGTTTATATATATTGTGTATTTCGATGACTACTCTGCCCAACAATTTTGTTTCTAGCAGTGAAATTGCAAAGCTTTTATCTCTCATTTTGAATAAAACTTAAGGAAACATTTTTAATATTCAAAAGAAAAGTAATCTAGGAATATGTTTTCTTACCTACAAAAAGAATAATTCTTCCAACAATAAGATGGTTAAAGATGATAGTCATACTAAGTCCTTGTGTGTGTAATCACGGTTATAGATGTAGAAATAATTAATTTATAAAGTTAAGAAAATACTGCAATGAGAGCAAATAATTTATTTTCATATGGCACATAATATTTTTCACTGTTTATTTTACCATATATCCAACTCGCTTCCAGTTAATTCTAATATAATTTTATTTAGAAAAAACTTTGATTTTCTCACAGTTCTTTAAAATATTATAAATATTTCCAATGAAACACATTTTAGTTTGAATGTGTCATTGCCAACATTGGTTTAAAAATTGTATTTGTTTATTTTGTAAGATAGCAAGTTTTTATATTCAAAACATGTAAAAAGAACACCTATTTTAAGAGGAAAAAGTGTTCATAAAATAGTCATAATTATATTTTTATTTAATACTCGACTACACACTTAAAAAACACACTACCATTTGAAAGGATAAACAAAATAAATAAACAAAATTTAAATTATTCGAGTAGCTTTAATTGTTTCAAACAAATTTAATGAACAAAGAGTTTGTAAAAACATATCAGTGCAGTATATAAAATATGTGTGTAGGCTTCCTACTGTTAATGACTTTTTTCTTAAACTACTAGCTTGTTCTCAACTAACCTAAAAATAGTTCACAAGTAAATAATTGTAATGTTTAAAATAAAACATATAAGAAGTTTACAAAAAGAAATTGTTTATCAATGAAAAGAAGCAATTTTTTTTAGATGCATATACATTGGCCTTTCTTTAATAACACTATTGGAATGATAAGGCATAAATAACATAGATCAGTGAATCTCCATCAAGTATTTTGACATAAGAGAAGTTTTTGCATTAAAATATTTCTAAAGACAAACATTTGATAAAAAAAATAATTATTTATTCCTCCACCATTACCCAACAATCACAAAACATAAGATTAAAAGTAAACATTTAATAACAAAAGCATCTACATCATAAACATAACAAATATAAGCTCCAAAGATCAAAACAATCTTTGGTTCAAGCGTAGGTACAAAAGTCAATGTCAACCAAATCTACAAAAATGTTGGATGTAACCTATAAGCAAATATTTTCTCTCAAATAAATTATGGGATATAGTTTATATAGACCTATTCAAATGCATAAATAATTAATTACACGCTCCAAACATAACATATCAAATTATTTTTAAGTTACTTTAAACATCGAATAATACTTTGTAGTTTTTTTATTGTTGTAAAAACCAATAATACAAAATTATTGATTTAAAATTCAAGATTTTATATACATTTCCAAATTTTATTATACTTCTATTGAGACATCATTATTAAAATTTTTTGCTCTGCATTAACTTTTATAATAACATTACTGTGATTTCTGGAAGGAAAATATTTTCTCAACAATTAATGTTTCAAAATATAGTTTGGAATGTTACCATGTTGTAGTAAGGCAACCGAGTATGTAAGGAATGCCCAACATATTCTATTCGAAGGAAATATAGTACTTAAAATTCAAGTACCCATCAATACACAATCCAATTATATCAGCTACATTTTAAATGCTCTTAAGATTACAGTTCAAACCTCCTGCACACCATTAACTTTTTGATTGAGTGACTAGTATACAGTTTGATAGATATCATAATCCTTATGAAAGCGGTGGTTTGGGTGGTTGTAAGGGGTAAATCTTTGGTAAATAACCAAATATTGCTGAATGTTGATAGTGACTGCCCTGCTAAAATTGCCTCCTCAATGAAGCGATCCTTTGAGAGGGGCAAGGGAAAAAAGATAATGAATGTGATAATATAACCCATTCAAAATAGGTGACCACTGGTAATAGTTTTTGTGGACAGATACATCAGATAGACCAAGAAAAAATTAGCTAAGTATCTTTAGTTTAATTGTATATTGCATCCAATTCTAAAAGCTTTAGCACACTACTAGAGAGTTAATTTAGTTGAAGACAACACTGAACAAAATTAAATGGATGAAAGTTTTGCCATCTACTTTTATATGTTATGTCAGTACTGCCCGCATGTATATAATTTAATCCTTTCTAACACAGTTGGTTGAAACATCATCTTCAAAACACACTTTAAAAAAAAAAAGGACCTATGAAGTAGTATAGCACAGACTCGTTTGATGTCATTTGAAACAATGGCACATGTAATTGAGGAGAATTTTCTTTATTTGTTTACAAAAGAGCTATGATATATTTTAGATGAATTAAGAATACAGTATGTTGATGCTTATCATATTTTAAACTTGAGCATCTTTTATATGTGTCCTGCAATTTTTCTTGTTCTGGAAACACAGGATCGTTGCCAGGCAACTAATTAGCTAATACCAGGTATACATGTTATTTATAAAATATGAATCTAACTTTTATATGAAATTTATTTCAAGAACTTCAAAAGGTTAACAAATTTTTGACACATGAGTATGTATGGCCGCACATGCATGCATGGGCCCCTTGAATATCCACCCAATCCTCCCCATCCCTGCCTGGTGCAAAAAAAACAACAAAAAAAACACTGTATTAACTGTTTCATTGCAGGCAATATTTGATAATTTTAGACTAGTTTTCCTATATCTAACTCACTTAAAATCTCATGCACGACTTCCTTCAGTTAATGAAACCCTTCCTGAGGGTGACTTAATTTTTGTAGTGCAATAACTTAAGCATGGTATTACACAAAACATTACGAAACTCAGACACTATTAATAGAAAAGATCTTTAAAAAAATATCAGTGGATACAAAAAATAATATCCTAATACAATAACAATAATCTCACTACTTTAGTTGTCTTTGTGATAGCGGCCTAACTGTTTTAATTCGCTAACATTTTCTTTAACATAATCTTCTCCAGAAATTCCCTCAGACAATACACTAAACACTTTCCACTATCTGATTCTCTTCCACTAGTATTGTTACTGTCATACAAAATATTATGAATATCACTGTCATTCAAAACAGCTTGCGCTCGACCCACTATTACGAGACATCTGACATAAGAACACTTGCAAAAATTACACTTCAAATAGCATAGATATGGCCAAGAGGTGCCAATACTAGCTGGAAACAGAATCGCACGGACTTGTCATTGCCTGCCATCTATTGGTCAGTGTTTAAATTACCTACAGAAGCTTGTAAATGCATTACAAATTACTGGATGACTGTTGACGTTGCACATGCTGTGGTGTGCTTCATAAGGGGACGACTAGTGATGTCGTACAAGCTAGAGAGGTTAAATTATGAAACATATTTTTATAATTGACTGAGATTTTGGCAAAAAATTAATTTTTAATGTTAGGCTTATTTAATATTTGAAGTAAAATACTTGATAAACTGAAATGTTACATCTTTAAAGTGTGTGAAATAATTGGGAATATTAAATAAATGATTTTAAACGAATAGAGTAGCCATTTCAAAATGATGACCAAATCAGCAAAATTATAAATTCAAACCCAAGATTTTTTTTCAAATGCCAAATTGAACAATGATTGTCTCTGTCATCAAGGAATGAAGAAAGTCCCACAATTATTGGGGTTAATCATTTGACTACCATTATCAGTATGGCCTAAATCAGGGATGCAAATCTGTGGCACGCATGCCACCCAGTAGTACGCGAAAAAGATTTGGATGGCACGCCAACGTGAAAAAAAAAAAAATTAAAACCCTAAATAAAACTTTTCCTAATGTGCTATTGTTTTTTGAAGTCAATAATATTTTGATACTGGTCATTCACATGTCACAATGAACTTTGTGAAGTCAACAGCTAGAAATCATCTTATGTGCTGTTTAAGGAAAAGTTATGAACCAAACATAAATGTCTTGACTATCAATATACAAAAAGTTTAAAAGTTTCAAGCTATAATAGAAAATATTTTGTAATTTTTTGATTTTTAGTATTTATATATATGTATATTTTGTTGTTGTATCCCCCCTCCCCCTTCATATTTAGAATGAAAAACAGATTTTTATATAATTCCAGGTTAAGTAGTCAACTTTCTAAAAATAAATTTCTTTAAGGTATAATTAATATGTTAAGTATTTTTAATAGTGAACATATGATGTTCGTTACAAAATATTTCTACAATAAGGTAACTTGTTTAAGTGATACCTTTACATGTCCATTATTATTTAAAGATGGTAGCTTAAAAGGTGTCTTACAAATGCTCACCCAACAATTTCTTATGATCGGTATGAATAAATAGGTTTTCTCATGCACTATTGTCAGATTTAAAAAAATATATAATCTCAAATAAAAAGAAAGCAGAATTTACAAACTTATTTTGGCGAAATTATTTCTGTCTTAAAAAGTTGACACCAAAATAAAAGAATAACCAAATATATATCAATAAAAGATCAAAGTAAACAAAAATAGCACAAACTTTTGAATGCTTTTATTTTACCAAAACCATTGGTCTATATAGTTAAAGAAAAATAGTAATGTGTATTTAAGTAAAGTCAATAGAGTAAGTAAGCAGTATAGGACCTATTCATATCTCTATAACATTGAATATTAATGTGTATTCAAAAAAGTCAATAGGGCTTACTCACATTTCAATGTTAGTGTTTATCTAGACAAACACAAATAAAGCTAAGTTATACATTCTTGAAGAATTGTGACTTTATGACATATTTGATCATGGATGTGAAAGTAAAAATTTTTTGAAGTCATATTGTTTATGAGAACTGTCTGAATTGTTAGAAGATATTATTTATAAACGAGTAAAATTTAAACTGAATTATAGAAAACTTTTTGAAAATGTTTTAAAATGTCATATATATATGAGAAAGATGCCAAGTAAAAATGAAACATAAACCTATAGGCCTAAGTGTACATTATTTTAAAATATTTGAAAACAAAAAATCAAACATATATATATATAAACAGTTCTTTCAAATTGTTTGTGTTCAGAAATTAATTAATTATATATAACTATTATGGTAATTTTGCCACCTAAGCACTACCAAGGGAAATGTACAATATAACTATTAAATGACTTAAATTTCTATCTGTAGTTGGGTGATAAAATTTAATCAAGGAGAACAATTGTATCAAATTCACCTTTCAGCCAAAATAAGTTTGAAAATTTCGTGAAATTTTAAGGTTTTCCAGCAACATATTCAGTTTTCTAGAGTATATCTAAATGACAGCACTTTTTATTAAATCAATTGCTAAGATGTTTCCTTGTATTAGTCCCCAGAAACATTTTAAAAGAAGCCCGTTTGTTAAATAATGTTTCCTATGTCTATACAATCTTGTATATATGTTTTGATAAATTTAGTTTAAAAAATTCTCACAAGATAAAAGGAGTTTGCCCCATCAGAGGCTGAGTTTGAATCCAAGTAAGTCAGTCCTATTGTCCTCGGGCAACATTATATTGTCACTTTGATATGTTGGATGAAAACTTTTCCTATGAGACTATTAAAGACGTATGTTAAAAACCGGTTTTACTTAGAAATGATTAATGTTTAGAGTCACCAAGTAATATTAAGAAATACCATGAGAGACTAGTGGATTTGGTGGATTAAACATATTTACATAGGCCCAATTGTCTTTAAAAGTAATTTCTACCTTGGTGGAGGTAAAACAAACGTAATAAGAACAGGCATGCCTGTACGTGCAACAGAGTTGTATACAATAAACTTATTTATACAAACCCTTTCCAGTTTATTAAAGAAGATTTCGATAGTTTTTAATCTTTTTATCCTACAACGTGGGTTTGACAATTAACTTGGGCTTCACTGCACGTTCATCCCATTAGATGGTACAGGACTGACCAAGGCAGCCGGTGAATGGTGAAGTCTATGACGGAATTCAGTCATGTATGGCTGGAAGGATTCCACCGATGCCCAGAAGTCATAGGCTCAGTTTCTATGGCGTGTCTGCAGTTTAAAAGGAATAAGTCATCTTATGGCTGTCAAAAAAGCTTGTTGAGCAAATTTAACTTTTATTGCATATTTATATCTAAATCCTATATTTTTTAGGATTTAAGTTGTTAAAAAAAATCCAGACCTTACAAATTTGAACTACTTTATAGTTTATAGACTGCTGGGAACGGGACTAATTTAAAAAAAATTCCTAGATATAAATAAGACCATAGTTGAAAGTTAGTTTTCACATTTGGTAGGGTTGTTCCAAAGCCATAGGCAAAATAAATTTAAATTACGGTAATCAATCCTTAATGAACCAAGGTTCTGAATGGATTTCTTCAAACTCTGATAGAATTTTTATTCTTATATATTCAAATCAAATTTTTCATCATTGTGGACTGAAAATTATCTATATTGTTTTGTCAAATGAAGAAAGGCTTGACTGTTTTTAAAATAACAAAATCTTAAAATGTGTTTGTATGAAACAGTATTTGATCGCTTTATATCTTCAGAGAACAGCATATTTATCAGGTAGCACTCATACAGTGACCCCAGATTTAAATTAAAGCCTTCCAAGAAAATGAAAAAAAAAAAAAAGTATGTTACAATGGATTTGACATTGCTATTATTAAATAATGTAATGAATAAAAACTAAGCTATTTAATTTTAACAAAAAAATATTCATGGTTTTGTTGTTGATTAAAGAAGTGAGCAGCATATATTTACATATAACTTTCTATCTGTGATGTAGCAAGTACTATAGCATGTTCAAATTGAATATACAACCCTAAGAATTAAAAGTGCTTATAGATAAAAACCATTGTAAAATAGGTAAGTGAAATGTGTAGTGACGAAAAAGTAATTTTAGAAATCAAACGGTGTCAATGCTTCATTTTTGGCATTTTTGTTTGCAATTGTTTACCTAAAATAAATGTTAAAAATAAATAAATCCTAGATTATTTGAAATGCCAAATTCTTGTTATTATAATATTAGTTTAAAAATACCCCAAATCCATGCATTTGGTTGTCATGGTAGTCCCAACTTTGCAGGAGTTGTGTTCCTTGTTGGTGAAGGCTCTTCAAATGTTTTCTATTCATTCAACTTGTATGTAACCTGGGATAACATTGAACTGTTGTTTGATGTTTTTATCCCTAATAACAAGTTTTTTGGGCCCCAATATTTTTAAGGATCAGGTACACTGATAGGATGGAAAATCAAGACTTCACATAGAATTTCAAAAGGTTTTAATTAAATATACTTACTTACTCTATGGCATTAGTAACTCAAAAGTTCATTGCCACACTTACAAAACTGTGCTTCCTCCATCTATCCAGCCCACCTTATTTCATTTAGGTCCATCCTAATGTCATCCTCCCATCTCTGCTTCTAGGTGTTCCCAATGGTATCTTCCCATAAGTTTACCAGTCAGTACCCTGGACAAGGTTCTAGAATTTCCTATTCACAGTGCATGTCCTGCCCACTCTAACCTGCAAGATTTGATTATTCTAACAATGGCATCATTATTTAACCTCCTCCACTCCCCAGTAGCCTCATTCCTTTTTGGACCAAATAGCTTCCTAAGCACCTGGTTTTTGAACACCCTAAATTGATTCTCGTTATTTAAAGTAAGAGACTATGTTTCATAACCATTGAGAACAACAGGTAAAACTATTGTTTTGTAAATTCTGAGTTTTGCATTCCTGGACAGCAAGAAAGATGTTAATAACTTAATGATCGAGTAATATCATGCATTTCCCGAATGTTTTATTTTCCTAATTTTGTCTCTAATATTGTTATTGCTATTTCAAATTGTTCCTAAATATTTACTCACTAACTCCGTCCAATGATATGTTGTTCACAGTAATATCTAAATTATCGGCCTTAATCTGTACTCTCTGTGTGATCATATATCCATTATTTTCAGCATTCACTTCTAAACCTTACTAGCTTTTAAAAATTCATGATTTCTTGCAACAGTTTCCTTACTATTACCTAACAAAGCTAAATCATCAACATATCCTAACAGCTGCATTGTACTGTTTAAAGAATTCCACTATCCTAATATCCTAAGGCTAGATTAAAATGTATCTAATAAGTGACTTCCAACCCGTACCCGGCACAGCTACCTGTCAAGCACACATATATTAGCTTGACAAATTTTTTGGGTACCCCAAACTTAACTAAAATTCCATAGTATTTTGTTTCTTTTAACCGAATCTTAGATATTTTTAAAATCTATGTATAAATGATGTACCATCATGTTGTATTTCCACTTTTATAATATTTTCTGAATAGTAAAAATCTAATCTGTTGTTGATCTATTTTGTCGAAGTCATGCCCAATTATTTCCTCTGCATATGACATCAATCTCGTTAAAATTTATATTCAATAAAATTGTATAGTATGTTGGTAGTATTGAGATAAGTTACCCCTATAATTATTACACTCTGTTTTATCTCCCTTTATGAAAATGGGTATTATAATACCTTTCTTCTCTTCTCATGGTAACACCTCATGGTTCCATATGGAACATAGCAGTTTATGAATTTCTCTTACTAACATTTCACCACCTCCCTTTATCAACTCTGCAGCAATCGAATCTATACCAGGAGCTTTATGATTCTTTAAATTTGTAATAATATCTTAAACTTATTTAATTAAATATAAATAGGTAAATTATATCCTGGTTTTTTACCTTACATGATGAAAACAAATTTAGGGTGTTCAAAAACAAAGTGCTTAGGAAGATATTTGTTCCAAAAAAGATTGAGGCTACTGGGGAGTGGAGGAGGTCACATAATGATAATTTCTATACCTTGTACTCATAACAAAACATTGTTGGCGTAATCAAGTCTTTTAAATTAAAGTGGGTGTGGCATGCACCATGAATGGGAGAATATAGAACCTTGTTCAGGGTACAGACTGGCAAACCCAATGGAAAGACGCAGATGAGAGGATAACATTATAATGGATCTGAAAGAGAAAGAGATAGACTCAGCAACCAAGTTTAGGATGTCGTCTTTAAAACCGAAAAATATTACAGACTTGTTTCATCATCAATAAATTCATGTTATCTGATAAAATATTTCGTTTTGTGTTGCCTTATTTAAATTGTAGACTGTATGTAAAAGATAAAACACTTCAAAAATGTTTAGAAAACCATAATATTTAATGTTTTTACTTGTTATTTGTGTTTTGGTAAAGTTTTTTTTGCTCTTCATATTATCCAACCTTTTTTGTCTCCTGTCCTGTGAGTGACAGATAATCTAGGGCCCACTGTATAAAAACTTAAACAGAATTAAGATAACGACTATCTCTATTGAACATAACATGAGCATTTTATATATGTTAAGTAAAAACCTTTCATCAGTAAAAAGCCCAATGCTTCAATTTGCCATCACACTCATGGGGCTAAGAGGTTAGCCATAATCATGACATTTCAATTTGGAGCCCATTCGTGGCACAAGTAAACAATAAAATAACTGTATCGCTTCACTCCAAATATAACAAAATACCTAGGTAGGGGGATTGGGCAGTAACAATAAATTTTATTCAAGAGGCAGCTATCACTACTTTGTCCAATATCAGCGGTGTAAAGTGTAAACGGTTTTCAACTTTTGTTTGTAAAAGCCATATTGTATTCTTTCCCTTTTATATGTTCCTATCTACCTTTCCTGTACCGTCTACCAAATATATATATTATTACTTTTTGGGGTTTTTAACATGAAATTTTTGAACAAACATTATCAACAAATGACTTCCAAACAGTTCTAGAACAGGCACAAAACTAACTACCCCTCATAGCCTTTTTGGACATCCCAGGAAATAAACCCGCAACCTTTAACTCAGTAAGCCAACGCTCTACCGACTCAACTAAGTTAGTGGACCAAAAAATGGATCATATTTGCTGATCAAAATGTAACATAAGACACTGAGCTACTCTTGCCAAAATTTACATGCTTCTTTCTAACCTGCACGGGCGGTCAGGTAGACTAAGAATTAGGCACATCTATTCTGATTGAATAGATTGAAAAATTACATCTGGACACGGGAATCGAACCTAGGATCTTTGACTTGTTGCGCCCATGCTCTACCACTGAGCTATCCAGGGATCGTCCCATGCTCAGGGTCATTCTTCACTCATATTTTAAGGCAGAGTCTGTGATGGACGCCTGAATTCATTAGGCTACTAAGAGCTATCATTGATATCACAACCAACGGCGACTCAGCTGTGGGTTACCCTGTCATTAGTACAAATACACTGTACGTTCCAAGCAAATCAATATGGAAGAAGGCAGTGCTATAAAATTCCTTTCAATTCCAATACAATGCTTTCATATATACCTAATTGTATGACTAAAAAACATTCAGCTTGGGTGGCATGCTAGAGATTTTTTTTTTTTAGAAATATAATGTATATTACGTTTTTGGAAAATGATATAGTATGAATTAGTGGGGGAGCTGAATTTGTTCACATCCATTTCGCGAGTGTAGAGCTTAGATAAGTTATAAAACTCTTCACCCAAAGCCTTAGAATACTATTGCATTTTGACAATTTTCCCCACATTACTGTCTTTAATTGAAATATTATTTAGGTTTTGACCACACTTGTCATTTTGAAGATTCGTTTTAATTAATATTTTAAAATAAACAATAGAATTACATTTAGTTAAATTGATAATGTATTATAATGACTGAAAAAGTGATTATGCTATAGACTTCTACAGAAAGTATTATTGGATTTATTAAAATAAAAGTGTTTTCAAGCAAAAATTAATAAAATAAAATATTTCAAAACACTAACACATACAACTTGAATATAAATTTTCATGTTCAGTATACAGCATATTGTTATACTATAATAATTATAATAAGTATGTGCGTGCAATAAGGGAAATTATTATTTTTTACTCAAAACAATGCCCACAACCAGAAAATGAACTTTGTAAATATATCATTATTAACATTTTAAATATATAAGCACATTTATTGCATCCCACATTTGTATACAACAATAAGCACATTTCCCTAAAACATGTAAACATTTAATACGAGCCACAAAATGCAACTTTTACACTAATAACTTTGAAAATAAATTTCCCTCAAGCTTATAGATTTTTGCAAGCCTAGAAAATTTAACATAGCACACAGCAGAAAGCTAGTAAAAATAAGTTTTACACATAAGAATGTGTACTCAAATTACAGAGTATTGATAGCAAAAGCTATATTTTTATGTATCTTTGAATTAAAATAAAAGTATTATAGGTATGATTTTTTTGGTCAATTCAATGTTACTAAAACTCAATGTCATACAGTTAAATTGGAAAGTGATAACCTATAAAGAGAACAGTAGTAATAATCTAAAAGTGTAATTATTTGTCAAATATTCATCATTATTGTGTTACTTATATAATAAAATTTAGTAGGTATATTTAGTAAACAAATGTGATCTCGTATAAAATAATAGTTAAAACTTAAAATATTTATTTCGCATTAGAAACTTTGACATGAATGAAAAAAAAGTAGTGAAAAGGTAGTATATGAAACAAAAATTTATATTAAAAAACCAACATATTTATGTGTTTTAGCAAAGATTAAAAAATATAAAAATGAAGTATCTTATTTTCTTCAAATGAATGATACTTTAGATAATTATAGTCAGGATAAGGATGTAACGAACTTACAAACATGAAATTTAACAATGAGAGTAGATATAATTCAAATGGAAGGTTCGAAATGCAATGCACATGCGTAAAATATATATTACATTAGTTAAACTTGAACAAGGTTGTTTGTGTAGAGATAAGGATATTTACTTTAATATAAACATAAGCTGAAGTAGAGGAAATTATGATGTCACAACATAATAAATTCTTTGGTAAATTTTTCAGGATACTAGAGTTATAATAATAAAAGTACCATATATTAAATAATAAATGTAACCAATGAGATAGCATTTGGGAACATTTATTTTTATAGCCTTACAATAATTTACAATTAAAATTTTTAAGCAAATATAAATATACCTCAAAATAAATAAGTTAGTAAAAAAACTATAAATAAATATGCATATTCACATCAACAATACTGCACAGCAAAAAAAGAAGTTTTATCATTGCTGTAGAGGGTATTCAAAAAGTATATCACACATTTTAGGACATGTCTAATGCGTTATCTCACTACTCCCCAGCTATTACAACTTAAAATGCCCTGTTGCCAAAAATCTTTGTACCTGTATTGATCTAGATACACACAAAACATGTGTCATAGAGAGTGAAATTAACTTTACACATTTAGTAAAATGCCAATGCTGTACCGATTTAGCTCTAAAGATTCTCATCCAAGGGTAATACACATTTCCCACTGTTAATTTTTCCCAAGACTACATCTATGGTATTGCTAATAAAGACCACATTAACACGGTTATAAATACTTTAAAATAGCTTTGATTTAAAAAATATAATGGTAGATCAGAAGTGCAGTATGCTAAATAAAGTTTATTTATTATAACCATTCTGAGTAAACTGATCATTTATATTATCAGTTTACTCAGAATGGATATAATAAACTTTTTATATATATTTATATATGTAATGCATTTTATATATAAAATGATCCGCCTGTATACTTCTTTAATTAAGGTTACTGAAGATTCCATATATGTAGTTGTATATTTATGATTAGAATCATAATACGTGAAGAGTCTTATAAGAAATTTAATAAAAAATGTGTGGCAGGTATGAGTAAGAGTGGAGATATTTCACATGGTAAAGAATTGTTAGATAAAGTAAAAGAATTCAGATCATCATCTAAGACCCATTTTCCAAATATATCATAATAGTTTATTAGAAGCTGTATAAATGAAAGTGGAAACACTAGTCCTAATCCACCTGGCTAGGAATGAATCCTAGAACCCTGGCTTATAGTTGGAAATGTGAACCACCACAACAAACATGTCGGTAAATTGATGTTAGTATGAACATGTTTTGGACACAAAACCAATTTTAGTATTGATTTAACCATTATTAGTGAGTTGAATCTTACTCACAATAGCTCCTCTTGCTCAATTAACTAATTAACATTCATACTGTTTCTTTCCAAAAATATTTGTGTGTGTGTTTGAGACATGTCACATGAACCACTTTACATCTTGCAACAATGCTATACACTAATAAATCCTTTCGTTTCTTAATGATGTATGTGATATTTATTTTGAATAGCTCCAGTGATATTTTACACAACTGTCAGAGCTCAATGTATGTTGGCATGAATACAAGCTTAAGTGTTTTAGCCATGTTTTCAAAGTGGGACTGCAATTTACAACACTAGTATTTTTATACTTAAATATAAAGGAAGGGCAAGTTAAGTTCAGCATGATAATGATGAAGTAGTATTAGTTTGGTCCTATAAATAATAACAAGTAGGATCAAAATATCAACAAGTTTTGCTGAAAAAATGATAACATTCATAATATCTATAGTAAGAGAGGAGAGGCAACATGATTTACTGTGTTGGGCCAGTGTAAGTTACATAAAGTTCACTTATTATTTGTAGAGTTGTGCTGTTTGTACATATAAAAAGTAACATCTCAAAGTTACTTGCATGGAGTTTTTTATAAAAAAAAAAGTACATCTTATAGTGCATTTCTCCAATGAACATTGTTGAGATAATTTTAATTGCAATATACAAATATGCAAACTTGAAGGTAACTAACTCTTTAGGTTAAGTGTGGAACATGTAACATTGAGATCTGAGAGTTTTGTAAAAAGTATTCAAGCATTGAAAAAGTGCTTCTTTAATTCATCCCAGCAATAAAATAACAATGCATAAAACTTTTGAGATCAGTAATAAATTAACAGCCAAATTATAGCTATATTTAAAATAAGCTAAAACTAATCTATAGAAACTCTCGACTTAATAACTTTTAGAATTGTCCATTTATAATTACGAATATATAATAAAATACAGGCGGCTCTCAAAAAAATGAGCTTTGATAACTTGAGATTTTTACATTGCCAATTTTTTAATTGATCTATTTTTTTAGGCACTTAATATAGATTGGTTATCAACATGTAGAGATTCCTGAGTAAAATTAACCATAATCCACCCATTCCTTTTCTGTTCCAATTAAACCGTTTTACCAGTTTGGCTAAAACCATTATCTCATTGAGGTGAGGAATCCGTAATTTAGTGCTTTTAGCCATGGCATAGCCAATCAGTCTTCATAAAAAAAAACATACATTACAGTAAAGATAATGTAGCCAGATTTATTCCCCCTTCCACCAATTCACTCAACATGCTTGTAACCTTTGCTGCTTGCTCACACATGCACAACATTTTTTGAATGCACTTTAGTGCGAAGTTATTAGCAAGTGATCCAAACTTGATTTTATAACAAATATAACAACAATCTAGAATGTTGTGAAAGAGAATGAACTCAATTTCACAACAATCTAGAATGTTTGTCTTTTGGAAATTGAATACTGAACACACTAATTTCATTGCCACATAAAACACCATACTCCTTTAAGACTTAAGACTTACAGTATTTATTGTACTATAAGATTCAAAAAGGCTATTAAGACGATGCTGGGTCGATGCAGTGAATTATCAAAGAACATATTTGTCAATCAAGTGAAGTTTGATTTTTATAGTATGACTCATTATTGCTTTAAGGTGTATCTCAGTTATACCTTCTCTAGTGCACCTGAACTTGAAAACTATATCTAATTTAATATTTTATGCATATGCCATGCCTATATTATTTTGATGACATATTATTCTAATGGTTTTTTTAATATGTTAAGTTTCCATATAAAATTATTTCAGCTAGTAATGTAGTTTATGATACTTGGAAATGTTCTTATGCAGTGACTATACCATCGATAGGCATTGATATTCAACACTTTCTTAATCATTCTAGTACCTACACAGATTGTAATATTTTTATTACAGACAAGAGTCGATAAATAAAATAATTAAGTGTGTTTCTTATAGTGCAATAAATACAACATGTAAAAAATAAAGTTTGATTTTGTTCAAAAATACTCAACAATTAATCAAATATTTTATTGTTTATTTTTATGGTGGTTTTTTCTATCATTGAAAATATATTATTTCAACATCAAAAATTATAAACTTGATTTTCTTAAAAGTAATACTTCTGCCTTTCAACAATCATAAATTGAGTGTCTTAGAGGATGATGGTTAAGAAGGAGGCTAAAGATTAAAACAATTTCAACCATTAAATAAAAATCTAAGTTCATTAAAAAAAATACGAGATTCATTTTGACCTCAATTAAATTAAATCGCTTTTAAACTTCAAATTTAATTTGTCATATATTTTAATGTATCACACATGATTTGAATTAACAATAGATGGCTTTTCTTGCACACCCAACAAAATAGTTTATAGCTCCATTAAATGAGAATTTTGAAGAATCAACTCAATAAAGCAATAAGAAATAAATGTATTAAAAATGTGATGTTATCAACTGAGGTGTAAATACTCATTCTATAAACAACTAAAAATATTCATTAATGATACCCTTAAGTTTATAAAGAGATGGCATTTTTGTGAAGCAATGAGGAAGGTAAAAAATAAGGATCAATGAATGTGTTGCAATAAGCTTCCATAATTAAGTACTTTAAAGAATAGTGAGCAATTTGACTTTAACATTTATCTTTACTGATTAATTTATCAGGTAGTATTCATGGCTTTAATATATAAAATTTTAAATATTTTTAATAACTATTGACACGTATCTTATAAATATAGTTTTTGTTTAATTACTACACACAGTATGCCCTAAATTATTTGTGTTGTGGCTAATGGACGTTAAATGCAACTATCGAGAACTAGTTTTGTGAAAGCTAAAATATTTTTCAACATTGTGTTACTTAAGACTAACATAATATATAAACCCTGGATTTATTTGGACCCACAGACTATTGGGACCTGGCAAGTAGTAGGCGACCTATTATATTTTAGAATAGGTAAACACATAAAATGCCAAGTGGTAGACTAGCTATCACTATCTCCACTGTCATCCCTACCTTGACGACGACCCCAATTCATACCCCGTATTTGTACGTACTGAATGTTCTTTGAACTGCTAACTGGTGTCCTACTGCAGCACCATTGACCAGCAAAAACTGCTTCCATTTCTTCCAGAGATTTCCCTTTGGTCTCTGGCAAGATGAACAGTAGGACTATGAAACCCATGGCAGCTAATCCTGCATATAAGTAGAAAGCACCTGAAAGAAGTAAGTTTATAGTAGAGTTCCAGCCCAAAAAAATACATAGTACAATTTGTACAGGGATGAAAATGGTTATATTATAACCATCAAAGTAATAGTAATAATAAAAGTTTGCCTAAATTAAATGTTAATTGTATATGATTTATTAGCAAATGACGGTATCCTACTTATGTTTTAAAGTAGTTTAAATCCAAACTTTAACTAATACCTTAGAAAATTAAAAATGCCACAATATAAGAGATGTAATTGAAATAAAATTTACATTGAGGATTTAGGAAAATAAATGAATAGTAAAATGTATTACTTATGCTTTAAAGGACACTTTCCTAGAGGCGCTTCATGAAAATAACTTTTCATTTACTTGTTGAAATATTACCCAACGAATTTCAAGGAAGGTATAAGGATAAATATAAAGACCTAGATTGTTCTTATTTTATTATCGGGGAATAAAAAAATACCGTTGGAAAACTTTAATGATATCATACCCCCATAAAACTAATGTTCATCAAAATTGATTTCATACATTTATTTGCCTTTAAATCTATATTGTGAGTAATATTGGTTGAAAAATCTCACATGGAAGCATAAAGTGTAAAAGGAGAATGTTTTTGTTTACATATGTTACAACTATTGTTGTCACAGTGTCTTCTGGTTTGAATATTTTTTTAATAAATAAGAAACATTCAAATATTTGTCTACTTGAAGCATAGTATTTAAGTATCCAAAACACTCTTCACACTGCATATTAGTGGCAAAAAAAGTGTTCAAGTAAAATTGCACTAAGCCTCCTTTAGTCAGAATACAAGATTTGAGGGCACCAAACAATTTGTACCAGTAGGAAAATAAGTGCACACAGTGGAACTATACTTTCTTTTGACCCGAAATAAGATGAATCCCAAACTCACTGATGACCGAGGATGGATGAAAGAGCACACATTTTTATAATGAGTTAGTGGCAAAAATGTTACCATGACATTCAATAATTTTAATTTAAACAAAATAACATTTTATAAAACATTCTAGAAGGGTTTGTAAGGAGCATTAGCCTATATAAAATAAGATAGCGCTTAAAAAGAAATTAGTAATTTATTAGATCATCATAAAATTAGAACATTAAAAAAATATTCAGGCAATATTGTGAGGATTAATAAATGTGATATAAAATAGATTGGAAATGCTAAGCTGAAAGATATTTTTAAAATATCTAGGAATTAAAATAATAGATACAGTAAAAATAACAAAGCATTTTAAAAATAAGAATAAATACATAGCGAGTATATGAGGTTTGAAAATTTAAGTTAAAAAATGGAGTTTTATGCTTGTTAGATTTTTAATGATAAAGCATATGATCATATTTCAGTCAAAATTAAAAAGTTGAGAATAAGATAATATTTGAAGAAAAACTAAATATATCTTTATTAAATCATATAAAAAAAAGACGCAATAAAAGAGTCAAGGAGAAATTTTTATAGTATAAAAAGTGTAAATATTACAATGTGTGTATTTGAAGATTACACTTAAAATAAGTTATAAATGAATAAGTTTGTTTGTACCAGCTATCGAGCAATGTGATAAGACTAAAAACAATGCGTAAAGGACTTTATACAAGTTGAGTTGAGAAGCTTACCTCGTTCAATTTGAGATTTGCTGACAATGGAGACCTACCTTGTGGGTTTTTGATTTAGAGTGAGAAGAAATAGAAAACAATGTGTTATTTCTTTGGCACCTCTAGTACTGTCAAGGTTTCTTGCTAAAAGAGGTAACTTTAGGGCAAGTAACACTCGATCCACACACTGAAAACTATCCCTATAGCACTTGGTGTAACCGTTGTGACAGACACCCTAAACGAACTTGACTCTATGACAAACTTTATCCCACTGTTCTAAAAACAATGACTTTCATGCCTTCTTCCTTCCAACTCCCAAAACTGCAGAAAACACTCAAAAACGGCGGGAAACATCCGAAGAACAATTAATAAATACAAAACGAATGTAAATAGAGAATTGTGTAAAATTAAAATAAACTAAATAACATATTCCAAAGTTATTTTACAATTTAAAATATATATACAGTTCAGATACCGAACATGCGTTTAACAAAAGTATTAAGCATTCAAAAAATGATAATGTTATTTATTATACTGAAACATGTCAACAGTCTTCAAGTTGGTCCTTAAAAAAACACCTTAGCTGCAAGGGAGTGAAATCATCACAAATATTACTATAACTTTTTTGAATTCTTAAAACTAAATATTAAATCTATTTTTCTATTATTTCAATACCCATTGTTATGTGACTATAATTTTAATTAATTTTATGTCAAGTACAACATTAGTTTATTCGATTTTAAGTGTTATCTTCAAAAACTCATATAGTACACACTTTGTGTTTTACATCTTTTCATAATACTTCAGTCATATGTCTCACAAAGAATGTTTTAACTGTTTCTAAGACAAACATTTCTCCTTGGAGAGTTTTTACTGCTTCAAATACTATCTTATTCTTAATTTTTTCATTATGACTCATATAATACTTTAAAATTTAAAATCCAACAAGCATAAAACTTCATTTTTTAACTTACATTTTCAAACATCATATACTCTATGTATTTATGCTAAATTTTAAAGGGTTTTATGTTATTTTAACTATATCTAATATATTAATTCCTAAATAATTTTCAACTTACAATTTCCAATCTATATTATTTCACATTTGTCAATCCTTACACTATTGTCTGACTAATTTTTAATGTTCTTATTTTTTAAGATCTAATAAATTAAACATTTCTTTTCAAATCTTATATTATTTTAAATTAAAATAACATTTTCTAGATAGAAAATAAAACCAATAGTATAATGTGTTAAGAATGACATTACACCTGAACTGCAATGATGGAGAGATCAGGGTTTGAAATCAATTCGGCCTAATGTGCCAGGTTTATTGTATCACTCTAGATGACGTATCAGCTTTGGGGGATGTTGGTAAATATATTTTTTAAATGAGTGATTCTCATAGCCACAATACCTTGGATATCCCATTGCAACAATACTAATAACTTAAAAACACTAATAGGGATCAAATCTTCTTTTATTTGATGTATTTCCTTGGGGAGCAGGCAAAGTGATAGACAACAAAGTGGTCGACACGAGAGGACAAAGTGGTAGACAGCCAACTGCTAGACAC